>JH153040.1:0-34336 GCA_000226015.1 Mnemiopsis leidyi
TTTTAAATCCAATTTAGAGACATTTAAATGCAACACCAAAGCATCAGGGATATGTGGATACTTTTGGGAAATTTCTGATGAAGTTTTAAATCGAGTAGAAGGTGTTAATTATTTAGAGAACAAAAGGAAGCACAATAGCTTTCTAAAAGATAATCCTTTTGTAGCTAAAAAGAAATTTATTAACATTAATTAAATATTTTTGATAAACTTAATTAAATTTGTAATTTGTATGATACTTTGTGAGATTAAGTGTGATGATGCTGGCATCATTATTCATTATTTATTTATTACTAACAGTCAATTAAGGAAATTTATGGACCGGCACCGTGCTGAGTCGGGTATGATCCGACAACCTCTGCATTGTCTAGATGAGTGCATGTCTATCAGTGATCAATCGGTTATTATCTTGTCTCTGCTTAACTGCACACACAGTGTATATGAGCTATGAATGGGATCCAAACATAGCCAAGTGTAGTGCACTGTGAGTGTGTTATGAATGTGGTTTCAGGTGAAACCTTGTTTCTAATTTAGATTGAAGATCAAACTTCACTAAAAATATTTCCAAGGAAATGTGAAATCGGATACAACATTACAGAAAGCAGCAAAAATGCAGCTATAATTGTGGGGTAACAACACACCCAATTAATGGGAAATTTCTTGTACATCTGTAATACCAATTTTTCTTAATAAATCTAAAAACTATAAGTTTTGTGGATTTAGGACACATCAGATTCTTGAACAGTTGTTACTTTGTAATCTCATAAAGTTTTATAATTTTGTTCTCTATTTTACTTTCAATATGTTTGGCGACAAGGAAGCCTATCTAAACAAAATGTGTACTTTGGCCCGAACAAGACCTAAGGTAGACCAGAAACTGAGCCATGATTTCTACGTGAAGGAACACTCAACGGGCGTGTCTAAAATTTCTTTGCACTTCGCCAGGCCAGAAATGCGTGAGAGCGCGTGATGGCCGCGACAGTAGGTTATCAACCTACAAAGGAATACACAAAACCAATAAACGGATATCATCTCGTCAAGAGCGAAGCTGATAACAGCCCCTGAAATCCAAACTCAAGAATTAACATGCCTTACTGTGCGCATGGTTCTGTTCGCGTGGCCATTTGCTGAACCGGCGTCGCCTATGCATGTCTTCTCCGATTTTGGATGAATCGCTAGTATAGCGACCTATCCGAGTTTGGGGCCGCGCGTGCCATGCGGGCTGTGCTGGTTTGGCAACTGAGCTTGGCGCGCGCAGCGGCTCCGCGCGGCCGATCAAAACAAATTTTTTTGAAAACCCGAGTGACTTGCCGCCACAACGCGTTATGTTTATTTATGATGTGTTTTGATGTTAAAATAAACCTAAATGTAAATCTTTGTTTACCAAATTTTTGTTTACTAAAACCTTGTCTCACGTTGCGGTCATGCCGCCGCGCGCTTCGCGCGCGCCGGAGGCTGCCGCTTCGCGGCAGTAGGGCTATGCAACGTGTAGCAACTAAAACCTTATTAGTTCTGCCCTTAAATATCTCAAAATAAAATTTCAAAACATTAAAATTTATAAAATTTTCACCTCTATGGGTAGTTTATTCCAAAAAGCAAAAAGACATAACCCTATCATTTGAAAAATTTATATCGTATATGAATATTCGATTAATTTAGGAAACTTTACTTTTCCCTGGCTTACTTACCAAATTAAGTCCTAATTTACTTAACGGGTGATGCGCATCTAGGATTTCTTTTATTTGCGTGAGAGCGCATGATGGCCGCGATTGTAGGTTGATAACCTACTGTCGCGGCCATCACGCGCTGTCACGCATTTCTGGCCTGGCGAAGAAATTCTAGACGCGCATCGCCCGTTGAGGCCGCGACAGTAGGTTATCAACCTACAACTAATCTACTAAAATTTAAAACCCCAGTGCCCAGATGATTAGATTTGATTGATTTGAAACTTTTATCGAAAAAGTATTTGATTATACAATTGAACAGTAAATACTAAAGACACGAAATATCATAAGGCTGAAAAATTTGGCCGCTGGATTATCTGCCAAAGACTTAATATCGAAATAAATACAACAACAATTGGGGATACCAGTAACATCCATGATGAGACACCAAGGTGCCTCGGACTCTTACTCTGGACCCCAACTTCACTGACTAGATTTAAATCCACTAAGACTTGTAGCCTGATGATATTTGTTGTGCAAAAGCAAAAGCCCGTTGTAAAGTTTTTCAAGGTACGAACCCCATCATTATCTTACATTTGGGTGCATCGCAAATGTGCAGTGCAGAGGTGACGACCTTTCAATAATTATCCTCGATTTGATCACAAAAACGGTCATAACTTCAGTTCTGATTATCATTTTTTGATGAAAATTTCAGGACTTCTTAATGATGAATAAAAGATGGTGCCTACAAAGTTTCAAGATGTTAAAAGCTATTTTGACGATTTTGTAATTTTAGCATATTTTTGCATATTAAGCAAAAATGGCTCATCCTCACCTTTCCGAAACTCAATAGATCTCATCAGCCGGACATCATGAACACATCCTGAAAGTTTCATCAAGAAATATCGACCAGAACTGAAGTTATGGTCAATTTTTATTTTCTGTATATTAAGCAAATTACCGTTCTCAACAATCATAACAAACCAAATTCCTTACTATAATTTACTATACCTCTATAGCCTTATACAGATAAGATAATCAGATAAGATAATATGTATGCAGTTCTAGGGGAGATATTGGACTGAAAGATTACGTCATAGGTACTTCGGAGAACCTTAAGGCATAATGCACTTTACAGATCAGACTGTGAAACTCTCATCGACCTACTATACCTACTACTATACCTACTATTCTTGGCAAAATCTCTTAATTCGAGGGCCTGATAAGACTTCCTTTTGTTTACTTTTCACCCTTATCAACCTGTCAATTTGATTACAAAACAGACGAATTTGGCACAACTTTTGCCTGTAAACTTTACTCTTTTAATGTACACATGGGCTTATCATTTGCCATGTTTAGAGTTCCCACGTGATTAAGATAACAAATGAATAAATTAGGCGGTCATCATGGATTGCTTTTTCAATAACATTTTTCTGTAACTTTTTCCAATGAGCAGATCGTTGATCGTGGTGTCCGCTGGAAACTGCGATATGTTGGATCTCATCCAATGTATCGTAGGCTAACTTATCCAAACGTCATACACTGTACACTGTACACAAGTGTGTAGAATGTAGCTAACATTTTTCAGTCCAATATCTCCCCTAGACCTGCATACATATTACGTGATAATCTTATCTGTATAATGCTATAGAGGTATAGTAAGGAATTTGGTTTGTTATGATTGGTGAGAACAGTAATTTGCTAAATATACGGAAAATAAAAATTGTCCACAACTTCAGTTCTGGTCAATATTTTTATGAAACTATTAGGATGTGTTCATGATGTCCAGCTGATGAGATATATTGAGTTTGGGGAAGGTGAGGATGAGCCATTTTTGCTTAATATGCAAAAATATGCTAAAATTACAAAATCGTCAAAATAGCTTGTATCATCTTGAAACTTTGTAGGCATCATATTTTATTCATCATTAAGAAGTCCTCAAATTTTCAATAAAAATGATAATTAGAACCTAAGTTATGACCATTTTTGTGATCAAATCGAGGTTAATTATTGAAAGGTTGACACCTCTGCCCTGCACATTTGCGATGCACCCAAATTTTGAAACCACCCTGTATAAATCAAAATTGGGATAAATGGGATAAACCCTGGCTAGCTTTATAAACTTCAATCAGGTCTCCTCTCAAACGTCTCTTAGCGAGAGTTGTCAGCTGTAGAATCTGCAGTCGCTCAGAGTAAGGGAGAAGGCCTACCCCTTCAATCATTTTAGTTTATATCATAATTTGAATTGAACTTGTGACATTGCATAATTAGAAAATATTTTATAAATTTATTGTGGGGATAAATACAAATTTGTTTTTCTCTTGAATATCTGTGTTCCTCTGTCTAAATTTGATATTTGAGGGTAAGAGTCCCAGAGGGTGCACATAGGAATGAGGAGCTGTCAGCATGCAATTTAAGACCACTGCCATGGTGATGCTCCATTTTATAATTTTTTGGGCCCTTTGCATTCATGTATTAAATTTTTTCAGGATACTTTGATGAAAGCTAAGATTTAAACTAAATGAATACTGCTTTTTTCAGAAGATGGAAAATCATGACCATGAACCTGATTCATTTTGTCCCCAAAACCGGGATCTACATGTATCTAATAATTGGATAACACTATGTCTTATCTATATATTTGTCCTTACAGCTGACTCAATCATACTCTATGTCATTTACGGGTAATTTGAGCATTTATGTGTACAGCAGCTAAGGGGCTATGAAGCAACAGGTTATTTGTGTATTTTTTGGTGTATTCTATATGACCAGTGTTTAGTTTTATCAATGTTTTGATATCCGTTTTTTACCATGTTCATTAATACTCACAGCCGAAGGATGAAGTCAACTGAAACATGTCCCGAAAATACAAGCAATCATGTCAACATAAGCAGTGGGATGACCTTGGCTGTAGTCTACTTAGCAGTTTTATCTCTCAACAGCCTTATCATATTTGTTATATTTCGGTAATGAAGCAGGGTTTACTTTCATTGTTATATGTCAGCTTTCCATTAAAAGGGTTCTAGAGCAATCATCATTTACAACTCAATGTTTTCTGTTGATAGGTTTTATGAGTCTGCCGAATTCATTGATGCTCAAAAATTGGTCTCGGCTTTCATCACACTATAGAAAGTGAGATATTTTTGTAGATCAACTATTTATTGAAATCATTCACCAGGGTGAAGCACAGAAGTTTACGATGGAGTTTAGATTATCTTGTCTCTTTTCTCGCAATTACAGGTAATTTGCAGATCCTTAACTGATTATAGATATGTATCTGATCAATGATGCATGTCGATATGTATCATTGAACTTGCCCCCAGATTTAGTCTTATAGGTAATTTTACATTCGTTTTATAGGTATTTACAGCTCAGGTGGTGCTTAGTAGCAACTAAGCAGGTGTCTGATTGATATCATCGAGAATAAACATTTTCAGATTTAATCAGTACTCTTGTGGGAGTTCCTATACCTATAATAGCTTACATGCAAGGCTACTGGCCTGGAAGCTGCAACAGTGGCGAGACCAGCCACACTTTTAGTACTTTTAATATATCATGTAAACTTGTGAGTATAGTCTTGGTACCGATTTAAGATTTGGTTCTTATTTAAATGCTCCTTGCCACAAAATTAAAAATCAACAACTTGTCAATTATATGGAACTGTAACAATCTTGCCATGTTTAAAATAGTGATCAATAACCTGATATGATAACTTTATTTCAGTTTTATTTGTTCCTCGTGTGGGGAAGGTTAAGCACAATGTTTATCATAACAATGATGTGCATTGAGCGCTTTTTAGCTATCACCAGACCTTTTATTCACAGAGAAATTGTAACCGCAGGTAAAAGATCATGTTTTATTTAGACCTATGTCTCTTAAATTCTAACACTTTGAAATTTAAAACGATGTGATGCTGAACAGCCGTAATATTGAATTGGCCGAGTGAATTCCAAGAGTTTTTGTTCACCTTGCATTTCAGGACGTCTGCGGAAGTGTGTATATGGTATATGGTTCGCAATGTTCCTATATTCACTTCTCCCGATATTAGAAATCGGCCATGTAAGTGAATCGTGACCAAATCTTTGCCTTCCATATTTTTATCGGATCAAATGGAAATTTGAGTTACGCCGCCCCCTCTTTTAATCTGATCTAGATGGATAAAGCTTGTTCAATGTTATTTTGTTGATAAAACTATGTTATTTGACAGGTAAAATTGCATTGGAACATGCATCTCGATGCAGGGGAATCAAAGACTGAAGAAATGTCATACTTTTTTTGTTTTATGGACTATAGTGACTTAGATGTATGTTGTATTTTTCTCATTTATTTGAGTCAATTTATCACTTTATCAATCGTCGCCATCTTTAATGCGATCTTGGAGAAAGATATTAAAATTTGGTTGGCCCACATTTCCCGAAATTAATTTCTTTTGTTCACATTTAATCTCAACCTTTTTACGGCTTTATCCCAGGTTAACAAATCAAGTGGCTTGGGAAACCTTATATACTCTATAATTTTTGCTCTGTTTGGTTGTATAAGTCTGACGATAGTGCTGATTTGCGTGTTTTTCATCTGTCGTATACTCCTTGTTCGCAGACCGCAGTTCAGCGCTAATAAAAACAAAAAGCCGGTGAGATATATTGCTACATCCAACTTTCATCCATATAGCTATATAGTTATCAGCTCGTAATTCGTATCTTTCTCATTTTTCTATAATTGTCAATTGGCTGACCATTCCTCCAATAACTACTGGTCAGCGTCTGAGACACAAAAAAATAGTATCATGTGCTTATGATGTAGAAATAATCAACTAAAAGTTTTGCCGTGCAATAAAATACTTTTCCTCATAAAACATGAATACTGTTTAGTGCTAGTCTGTCGATCGTTGTGGCCAATTTACGAACGAAATAGAGCTATAACACCGCCAGATGTCACGGTAGTTATAACGCCCACTTTGTCCGCAGGCATCAGCCTCCAAAACGTATTCAGTAAATACGCCTGCACCCACGGTTGCAGACGAACAGACCGACAAAAATCGTAAAATGTTGGCAAAACCGTCCATGTTGGAGAAAAGCCGGACATTCCTGGCGAAACGGCGACCTCAGATAAAGAAGTTCGAACCGGAGGAGTTGCAGTTCATCGCCCTGATGTTGATGATAGCGGGGGTTTTTTACGTGACCTTCCTCCCAACCATGGTTAGTCGACGCTTAATGTTGGTTATTTGAGGGCGAGGTTATGTTGTAGAATTTTGTTTTCTTTCCCGTTATAGAAAGCGGCAATCTCTAAGTTTCGTGGACAATCCATCACGTTTAAAACTATTTGAAATGAGTTTTGATGATTTGCAGTCAGGTTAATTAAGGGTTTGATTAAAATCGCGCTAGCATTAGACCACCAAGAGCTTTGCCGTTAAATCTGCATTAGTTCGTGTTTAAATACCATTACCATCTTGTCGATGTTAATGTTTGCCAATACCTAGTTCACGTACTTTGGTTTAATTTAATGCCAATAGGTTTGGGTCATGTGATTGGAAATTGCTCATGGGAAATTACTGAAATACTTTGAGATCAATCGTGTCAGCGGCAGACTAAATGATGAATTTAATGAATGAAACGTTTTAATACTTTCAACACTACTATTATACAAATTATTTGAGGCTCTAATGATGTAATTAAACGAAGAATTCAAGCCTTAATTATCTGTGCGTTTCCCTTCTGACCACCAACATCATGAATGAAACGTAAAAGGTTTCCAGATTATTTGCCATCATTTTCGTCACAAGGCGGTGCACATTATGATGGTAACTGTAGGCAGTGAGGAGTTGCAGAAGGCAAAGAGATGTTACAACTTCTACTTTTCACTATCGACTTTTAATAATATTCTTAAACATTATTTAAAGTAAGGTAATTATACCAGACTGCGGTTTACGGTGAATGACTTGAGGCGGTACACGTTGTTTTTACTTAGAACATCTCCACCAACCACCAGAACGGGGTACACCGTACACGTGTGTTTCTGTACCGTACATAGTACATACTGCCCTGGTATACATACAAATACACTGTTCCACACTGTTCCACACTATTCGCGAACACCTGTTCTGGAACGCTCTGTCATAGCGGGACTAATGGACTTTGTTTGCGCTCGCACTCCTCTAATCACGCTTTGACTACTGACTTTGGACTATCATCAACGTCTTATAAAGTACATCACACCTTGCCGGTCGGCGGTCTTTAGCCGGCTGGATTTATTAAGACTAACAAGGTTACTATTGTTGGATTAAGCCTCTGGGTTATTCCCACAAAAACATCCGCGTTACCTTTGAATATGACTGAGATTCGGCTTTTCTTCAAACACCCTAATGCGTTAGATCACAAGGAAATTTGGGAACTGTTGCCGACGGCTATAAGGTAACGGGTAACAGTTCACTCATGAGCTGTGACTTGTGCTCCCTCATTTGCTCTCGGATGTCTGATATTTCTCTGAATACTGAGCCTCTAAATACACCGACTGTGAAGACTGGGACTGACAATTAAATATATAGAGTTCGGGTATCAAGTGTGCTCTTTAAAGTTATGAGTTCATGAAACTTTTCAGGTCCTGGTTATTTCCAACATCGCTGGCCACGGCATGAGCGAGAACTTTACCTTCTGGTCAATGAGGTGAGCTGTCTTTGTGATTGCGGTGTCGACTAAAAACCTTAATTTGTTATATGGTATTAGTGGCATCATTATAGCTGTGCTTCTTACGGAAATGGCAAAATTTGTGCACATTACTGTTATTTACGAAACATAAATCTATCATCAGTTTACGATCATTAAATATACATCTTGGAGAAACAACAAGTTTTGTCAGATTAAATTTCAACTTGGGAGTTGAAATGTAAATGCAAGCTGGGATGACTTAGATAATGTAAACCTCTAGAATTTCACTCAATATTAAGTTTCTACTGATCTGCAGATCACAGGCTGGCGCTAGTAAGCGTTACATAGGCCTTTATGCTTATATTAGCCAATAATGCACGGCAGAGTATTTGGGGAGGAGTCGGAAATTTGCCTTAACGATTGAGTGGGATTGACCAATGTGAAGCCAGATACGACCAATCTAATTAGAGAAACAAAGTCACGTGATAGAAAAGATTTTCGACTCCTTCCTAAGAATTCTGACGTCCATTGTTTATGTATATTTAAAACTCTTACTTCTCATACATGATTATGACATATTCAATGCACATCCGTTTAAAGACTTTGCAAATAAACGCTTTACAGTTTCACAAAACGAAAATTTCTGTCATACTTTTTAGATTGAACTCCTCAAAGTTAACTTTTTCAATTACCAATACAATCTATTGACGGGCATATTGCCAACCCCCTTGACCTATCCTTGCTCTACCACCTCACTTTATGAATTACCACGTGGCTCTTTGAGCTATTACGTGATTCTTTGAGCTACAAATTGGCTCTTTAAGCTACCACTTGATGTGCTTTAAAAGTGCAAAGAATTATGGCCCATTTAGTCACCTAGAAGAACCCTTTAAAAACAACCCTCACAACCTAGAAGAACCCTAAAAAACCTCTCCATCAGGTTCACTTCGTTCGTGGTGGTGGCGAACCCTCTCATTTATGGGTTCAGCAACAAGCTCTACCGTATTGGTTGTATCTACGTCGTCAAGTCTTTTGGTGCTTTCTTCTGCTGCAAGACTATACCAGTACCGGAACGTCTGGGTAAGTGCCCATTTTGTCAGATGTGCTGTATCCGTGGTGTGTGAGTGTGTGTGTGACGTCATATTGAAGTGTGACGTCATGAAGAGTGACGTTATGTGGAAGTGTGGAGAATGTATAGGCATGATTGTCGGGAGTGTTTTATTGGGTTTGGACCGTGTAACTACTTTGTAACTAGAAATGGTGTAAAATTATTAGATTTAGTGCTTCAACTAAAATATAGATATACCGATGGGAACCAATTTTAGACACATTTTGCTATTTTTTTTACTTTTTACGGTGAAATGAAGCTGATAGAAGTGCGTTATTTTCACTGCCCAATATCATACTTTCCTTAATCACCAACACCATTATATGACATCATCTCTTGTCAGTGTCACCCTTGTCTGATATTCCCTTCACTTTCCACATATTGACTTACTTTATTAAGGTTGAAGACTTGAAATATTAAAATACCATACGACGGATTCTCCGCAAGCTACTAAATTTTTGGCGATTAGAGGTAAGTCTCAAAGTCTGGAAGGTATTTGGATAAACAAAACTAAGTCCTGTAGGTGCCGTGCTGGGTAAGGTATCTGGATAAACAAAACTAAGTCCTGTAGGTGTCGTGCTGGGTAAGGTATTTGGATAAACAAAACTAAGTCCTGTAGGTGCCGTGCTGGGTAAGGTATTTGGATAAACAAAACTAAGTCCTGTAGGTGCCGTGCTGGGTAAGAAGATCGGTAATAAGGAGGGAAGGAGGGAGTAGTATCCTAAAAGTCATTATGCAAATGTTCGGACTTGTTGCTTGTCCCCTGAACATCTGGTGGGGGATGACGGTGAAAAGAATATGATGGCTGACTAGATGAAATTACTCGGCGTTACCTGTGCTATCTAGAAGTAAACTGTTGTACAAGAAATAAAAGCGATCAAATATTCTAGATGTCGGAACAATCTCAGTAAAGTGATACCTACCTATTTGAGGATCTTGCTTCTGACCTTAACGTGGTATTCAAAAGTTCATCACCGGTATCATTTTCTTTACAATTAGTCCTTTCTTTTCCATTTCATACAATAATTTTACTTCAACGATCCACGAAAACTTGCATTCTTGCTTACGCTCATATTTCTCATTTTGAGTTAAAAGCTTGATGTGTTAGCTGTCTGTGAATATTTCTGCGAATATGGTGCCGGACTGCGAACTTTCGTTCTGACATTATTTATGCGGTAAAAAAGGAGCAAGCATGTTTCATTAATGTATTTCTCGACTGCAAACTTTCGTTCTGATATTATTTATGCGGAAAAAAGGAGCGGGCATGTTTCATTAATGTATTCCCCGACTGCGAACTTTCGTTCTGATATTATTTATGCGGTAAAAAGGAGCATGTTTCATTAATGTATTCCCAGTTTGTGATGACTTGCAGGTTTTTTACAAGTTTTCATTGGTCCAATTATCCTAATGCATAATTAGTTTTTCCGTGCATGAGAGTTTTCAAAGGTTTGTCTTCTGTACAACCCTCTGAAGAACGCAAATACTTCGAGTTCTCGACGATGATTCTGGTGGATCGCTTTTTTAAATGGCACTTTGTAAATGTTAATATTCATATCGCATGTGTCAAAGTGGCTAAGTCGATCTATTATGTCCCCCATGTATCTAAGAACTGACAATTGGTAATTCAGTTGCAGCTTAATTTCCCTGATCGCATAACCTCATCAAAACTATAAACGAACGAAGCTTGCTTTAATAGACATGTCACATTGTTGACAAACAAAGAGCACCATTCAATTTACTCTCGCTCCTCCGGTCTATATATTCAAGAAATATTAGAGCAACATTTTAGGAACCATGAAAATTTTATCGAATAGTTAAAGCAACTTGTATATCGTAGTCGTTCTGTGACTAACAGAAAGATATCATCGCGAAAGATGTCTAAAATATTTATCGTTTCTTGATGATGCTGAAATTGAACTGTAATGTCGGGACCCATGTCAGAACAGCATGGTGTAGTAATAGTACCTCGCTGCATCACTGTGAATTAATTGGTCACCTCAACATCGTTACATTGCATAGAATCGCTGCGACAAGCGGCTAGTCCTTGTTGATACGACAAGCCAACCAGCATAAGTAAGTGTCAAGGCGTCAAGTGCAGCGCATTAATCTTGTTAATGTTTTTATATCTATATTATACAAACGTTATTATTTTCAATCTAGGGCTCACAAAGGAACGGATTTATTACTATTATGTATACTTCTTTCATAGATCGCTGTCGAGCACACAGACACATAGTTGTTTACAGTTTTATTTCAACTAAACGTTACCATCTGAATTTGTAAAGGGGAGGATCATTTAGTTAATAGACATGTGCTCAACTCTGTAGAGAAGGATCCTTATATAGTCCGGTAACATGTAAAAAATGAAACGACGTATTCCAGAGTGATCTGCAGAAGACTCAACTAGATTTGGCCGTTGCTTCAACGGCGTTTAAGGCTATCCGCCGTAGTGTCATAGCAAATTATTTGTATAAATCTAGTGTTGAAAGAATAAAAACTTTAATACGTTTACCACACTAGATATTGATCCTATAGCGATTGCTATTTTCCTCCTCGACGTCAGCGAAAGCTTTCACAAGAGTATCCTTATACATTTGATATGATATGAGCACAACCCCTAGCTAATTTGTTTGCAGAACTCTTCTCTTATTGCCACCCACGAAGCAGGAACTAGTCATGAATTTTCTTCCGACGTGTCCGGGAAGTGAAAGGAGACCTGAGGCTGCGTCCCCTTACTCTTTACATGCCTCGAAAATGTTTGAACATAGGGAGACTCAGGAAATATTCTACATTCAAGTCATGTGCAGGGCTGTTTGTTTTTAGAGACTGTTTTTTGAGGGGACTACACTCGGCAGACACTCTGTCTACGGATCTACCCCAAAGTAGAGCAGATCAGCTAAGTTCCGCTTCGTAGGACCAACCCGTCAGAGTTAAGTCCCAAAGTTGCCAAACTGACTCACCACAAAGATGTTCTTCCTTGCCTATATAAAGATGTCCTTCCTTGCCTATATAAAGATGTTCTTCCTTGCCTATATAAAGATGTCCTTCCTTGCCTATATAAATATATTCTTCCTTGCCTACAGAATAAATGAATTGACCTGTGCTGAGATATTCTATTTTGAGTATTTACAGAGTTGAGTAGTTTTGAATAAAGAAAACGCAGGTTAAGGAGCTAATGCGTTTTCATGACTGTGTCTGGAAGCACACTAATATGTATAACCAATAAGAACATAAAATATTTGCATGTTAAGATATGTAGCTCGTTTAAATCAGTTCAGGGTATTGTTTAAAAGTTTACAAAACGTTGTTTGGGAAAGTTAGAAAATGGCCTCAGCAAATTAGCACAAACGATACTAGGATTTTGATGATCATCATATGCACCCTCAGTTTCGTCCTGTAATTAAGCCTCATATTTATTTAAGTTTGTAATTCGTAAATCGTCCACTTTTGCCGATTGAGAATATAAAGCCAAGCGTAGGTTCATAATTCTGGTCCAGAAAGATGCAGAATGGTTCATAACCTTAAAAGTTCACTGTGTATTAATTTTGATAAACAGCAGATCGATTAAAAATTGTTTGGCAAACTGTGGCAAAATTTCCATGACTTAAAACCTGGTCAGTAACACACTGTAATCTCCACCCCGACATACACAATACTTATATGTTTAGCATGTAGCCTCCTCTGGAATCGGGAAGATGTGGGAAGTCATACTTACATGGTGCACGTTGTTGTGCATGATGTGGTGTGTGTGTAGAGGTTTGACCTTTGAAGACATTGCATAATGACATATATAGTTCTCATGATAAGGTTTAAGTTATTTGCGTCCATGTGTGAAGATGACATCTGAGTTTGCGGTTTTTGTACAGCATCTTGAATTCCGAAAATTTACAATATTTTGGGCGTCTTACCGAACATTACGTTATACTTATAATGCGCCACTTTTACTGTCGATTAGCTGTCCCACTTTTCTTAATTTCACAGTAACTCGACATCTTGGCATCATGGGAGACATAACGTCGACAAAAGATCTTGTAGAGCTGCTGAAAATCTCAGATCCGCCAGTTGAAAATACACCGCTCTTCGGAGGACGCATGCTTTTTTTCCCAAATTTTAAACTTCTAAGTCTTCACACCAAAGCACAAATATTGTCATTTAGAGGCTACTCCAAGACAGTTCCGACAGGTGTCTTGATTGTTTTGGCAGCGAGGGAAGCAGTCCAAGTGTATTTCAGACTCTATATTTCAGCAATTCAAGTGTATTTCAGACTCTATATTTCAGCAATTCAAGTGTATTTCAGACTCTATACAGACACTATTTGTGCAGGTACAGACACTATTTGTGCACCACGGTTTTCTCTCTTAACATATTGTCTAATCGGTTCCAACCACTTCGATTCGACTTCACTGAATTCTTTTTGTCAATTTACACGTTTAGAGCCTATTGCGGAACCTAAAATTCATATTTGGACAGCTGAAACAAAGGTCGGTAAACTCGAGAATTTTCAGAGGGGCTACTACTTATTGTCGGAAGCCAAACACTAGTAGCTACTTGACGCCAGTCGGGGACCCTTAAATCGGAATGTTCTTTGAGGCGTAAGAGTTAGTTTTAAGGGTTCAAATATCATTTTGCATGCCTTGCCAGGAATCTAGAAAAAAGCTGACCTTCTGCCGTGGCCACGTCATAACTTGATCATGAAATGGACTATTTTTAGAGATTAAACTGACTTTATGTAATGCTAAAGATTGTATACTTGTCTTAAGGCACGCCTGAAACTTTTAACTAAACTGTGATTTTGTTGCCGGAAGACATATCTAGATTGCATCATGTTTTCAGAGATACGCACATTGGATATAGGATATAGGATATCTGTTTTAGCACATATGTAACAGTTACTGGCTCCCTTTGTTCAGATTGCACACCTCATCAGATGAGACAGGGCTGCCCCATTTCGAGGACAAAGGGCCAAGTTAGTACCTCATTAGTGCCCGATTCTACCGAGAAACCTGTTCTCTCACATCCCTATGAATCACCATTGTGTCGGAACGGAAGATAAATAAAAGCTGGATTGCTGAGAGGTGTCTCGATAATCGTGGAGATTTATTTAAAGTTTTGTTTTTAACAACTCCCGATGAGAATCAACGGCTTTATTGTCATGGGCTTTGTACAATGTTTTTAGGAAATTGGAAAAATGTTCAATAATTTTAGTTCGTGGTTGACTATTTACATGTTTACAGTAATTGACTACCGCCCAGTGGAATGAGGACCGTACGCTAAATACTTCGAATTTAGGAAATTTTGAATAAACATAAATTAAACGTCTGGACAGAAAATCTATTAAATCGTTTAAGAACGAGGGATTGGGGTTTTAAAATTGTCAATTCCAGAAGCACTACAGCTAACTGCTTTCTGAAGTGCCCGCTGACCCCTGAAAGTTGTCCTACAGTTTTGAAAACCAAATATGTAATATATTTAAACATAGCAGATTATGTTTTAACCTACATAAATAGTTCTTAAGATCAATGGACATTAAGTTGTTTAATTACTCAATCCAGAATGGACAGAGCGTGTCTTCTAGCCATTGGCTGGAGAACGCCCGGCCACTCGTCACGTGTTACTTGGAGGGTTCTGTCTCCGATTGGAGTGTTATACGTTAAATACCGGCAGGACTTGAAAACAAATATAGTCTGATTGTCGATTTGAAATTTTGAATAAAGTGCAGGTTAACAGGTTTTTAAGAAACTGAGAGTTATAGTACTGTATTTTTAGTCCACTTTGATCAAAAAGCTGTCCCGACCTGCGTCTGTGAACTCAACTCATGGGGTGCTCTATATTCATGATTGTCGAAAAAGTTTGCGTTTGGAATGTTGGATGCTCCGGGCATTTATAATGATCACGTGAGCACCGCAATAGAGCAGTTGTAAGACCTTAAGTAAGAACACGGTATGATAACACAGGTAATTCAATTGTTAAATTCCGTAATGGATGTGGTAGAGGCTGCTTGTAGTTTTGCCTTGTAATAACCTAGAAGCCCATCTCTTGCCGTGCCTCTAGTCTGGGTTTATCGGAATTTAAGATCTGATGGCTATATTCTAAGGTATTAGGTGATTACAAATAAGTTATTGAAGTTTAACAAGTGTTCATTAGGGCCGTAAATAGCGTATAATGTAGCAATGCTGTCTTCCGCGATAAGAATGTTAAACTTAGGATTATCCTATCATTGGGATAATTTATGAGGCAACACGCCCACCAAATATGATACTATAGTTTGTCTTTGTGAAACCCTTATTATACTGCAGCTAGAGCTCTAACGAGTAATAGTAATCTAATTCTAGTCATAACAATCACGTAAATTCTTGTAATTTACACAATTTATTATCAAGTCTCCCTGCATACCTCAATAGAAATCCATCTCCGTTAATTCAACATAATCTATTGCCTACAATACGGAGCCTAAATAAAGTAGACAATATAGTGGACAGTATAGTGGACAATATAGATGAAAGTGTAGTAGACAATTTAGAAGGGAATATAGTAGGTTATATAGTAGAAAATATTTTAGAAAAGTATTGCAGTCAAGGTGACAATGTTTTACTGACACTTGATCTAGAAAAGTATAGTAGACAAGGTAACAATGTTTAACTGACACTTGATCTAGAATCTAGAACCCATCTGTAAAATATTCTCATTGTGTTCCTGATTCACGTTCTAAAGTTTTGCTAGATAGATACTTGGTAGCTGACGTGTTCACTAATGTTCTACCCATGGCCTCACGGGCCTCATTAACCTGATTTTCGAACACGGTCGCCTGATTACTAGAAAATAGGGTACACATCTGTGAGGTCCCCTTCTGTGTGCCGAGAAAATAGGTCTCAACTCTCAAGTAATTACTACTCTTTTACACTGGAGTACATTCTTTTAGATCGTAAAATATACAATAAAGTGAGCATCATGTACATTTAGTTGTTACGCAGACGTTTAGAAAACGTGTTTGAATTGAGGCACAATAACATAAGCTACATATCATTAGGAAGCATAACTAAAACAATTCTGGTATGGAATGTAGCGATGAACGATATTCGATCATTTCTCACTAAGTTTAGGCTGGAGCTCGGAGTTCCAGCGAAACTTGATCTCCATCACCAGCTATTAAGGAGTGATATTTACTAAGGGGAAAGTAGCTGGATACACCTGGCTATAACTAGGTTCTGACTTGATCTTAGAAATAGAATTCTCTGCCAGACTGGTAACTACCGTACATTTGCCGGGGAGGTGGTGTGGTAGTTGCATCTTACTGCACTTCGGAGTATTTACTTCTGAAATGGAGTATTTACTTCTGAAATGGAGTTTTAACTACTGACATGACGTATTTACCAGTTACTACTAAAAGGCGTTATTTACTGATTGAGTAAGTGAGAGGGGCGTGTTTAAGAGTCGCATGATACTCTTATGATAATAGATAGATGGAAATTTTCTTCTGTCTCTAAGAGTTACATGACCTAGGTTATAATAGATAGATGGAAATTTTCTTCTGTCTTTAGAAGCAACTCGACAAGTCATACAAGTATTTACAACTGAAGTATTTTTCTACTGAGTATTTACTACTGAGAGGAATTATTAACTACAGTTAGGGATTATTTACTACAGTTAGGTTAGGAAGTATTTATTACCTCAAATTCAAGGGAGTAATATTCACTAAGACACAATTAAGTAGATATTTCTAAGACGCCTACTTCATAACTATAACCTAAGTCTAGGAGTAAGCCGTTGCTAGTAGCAACGGAATGTGTGTTGGTACAACAGATAGCTGGCACTCATGTAAAGGTAGCAGGGTGTAAACCGACCCGTTCTATGCTCTTAAGTCTTAATGATTTGATTGATTTGTCAAATATAAAAACGATTTACCTCAATAAAAGTTAGTCGCTTTAGTTTGTCATTGTTCAAAAACAACAGGATATCTAAAGTTTTATTACCTTCAAATTCTCCTAAATGTAAAAAAAAGTTTTATTTCGTTTCACTACGTAACACCGGGCCGTATGTTATGACACTGACTATTACCTAATGTAATATGGAAGCGCTAGTGCAACTTCTCACAGTAGTATGTTATGAACTGAGTTACGTCGTGATGACTGGATGTTGAGTGGTGAATCTCCCAAGTGTTCTGTGTGTGACTTATTGCAACCGTGTTGACAGGCTTGATGTCACTTTCCTTAATTGGAATGTCGTGTGTTAGCGAGGCTCCAGCTGGACCTCTAATGACCTAGATCATAAGTATCCTTCTTCGCCCCCTCTTTATTTCCGGTCATTGTTCCTTTCCCACAGTGAGGATCGCGAGGATAAGGCTTATACTTCAGATTACACATCTGGATCTTGGTCCTACACAACTTGCGCTATTTCTAATTAGGTTTCTAATTAGGTTCTACTTCGGTGGTTGAGGGGACCCTACTCTTAATGTATGATGTAGATGATGTATTAATGTACTAGATACTTTTAAATATTCTATCTGAATAGG
Organism: Mnemiopsis leidyi; assembly: GCA_000226015.1. Classification (NCBI taxonomy): domain Eukaryota; kingdom Metazoa; phylum Ctenophora; class Tentaculata; order Lobata; family Bolinopsidae; genus Mnemiopsis; species Mnemiopsis leidyi. The sequence continues at coordinate 17,920 of JH153040.1, forward strand.
AACGTTATGTGCAATCTATTTATACGATACTGTAAAGTGGATTAGATTCAGCTGTAGGAATTAGACTTTAATTCATGAAGGTTCATGAACTCTGAGATATCAGGTTTCTTCCTCCATCAAAGTGTGTGATTTTCTCACTTCATCGTATTACTCTAAAACAAGTTTCTGGGTATTTCTCTAATGCTAAACAATCACGAATATCCCAAATCAGACACGGTAGACAATTTATTTAAGGATTTGTTCTCATAAATTTGGGGTTGAAAGTTTAACACGGGATTAAATTCAACATCGCTGTTTTATGCCCAATATTTTAAGGTCTCTCCAGCGCGAAAAAAATATCGAGGCGAACCAATATTGTCCTGCAGACTGATACGATTCCATTTAAAGCGGACAGAACGTTTATATCGATGGCCGGGTTATCATGATCAAGGCGTAGAAAAGATTGAAAATGTTTGTAGATTATCACCTTTAGAGCAATTTTTCGAAGTAGATTTTTCGCTTGATACATTATTAAGGGTTCATTATTAAGGTTCCCTAATAAAAGGTGTATCGGTGTGTAATTTAATTAGTTCTATTGAAAGGAAACGTTAGGAGGCTTCCCACGAAACGGTATCAGTGGTGCTAACTACAATGGTGTTACCCGGTGTTACCCGGTTTCACCCCTAAAAATGGCATTGTTTTTCCTCAAATTGACTTGGGTCATGAAGGAATTTTTACAGACCAGTGATTTTACTACCTCATTGCTGGTGATTTGGCAGATGCAGAAGACAAGGAATTTGACATATGTGCTGTGGCTATGTAGTTCTACGCACTACGAACTCAAGACTCGATGCTTGAATTGATACAGACATGCACAGTTGTGCCCTTAAAGTTTTATATTGGAAGTAGATACTTGATAAAGTGTCACGTTTTAGATAAGGTCACGTTTTAGATAAGGTTAGGTTGCGTCAACTATACGAATGGCAGTGTGGCGCTCAGTGGGCGGTGCACATTTTAAGTTTCATATAATGCTTTGTCTGTCAGTTAATCATTACATTAAGGCTAAGGTGGCCACAAAATCACTGTTGGTTTAAATTGAGACTAAAAGGGATGAAATATTTTAGTTTGAACCAGGAAGCTGTAATAGTAGCAAATATGAGATAACTTAAGTGAAAAATAACATTTTGTTTCTCACGGCACAGGTCTCTGATCACGTGATCCACTGTTCTGAGTTGGATATCTTGTTAGGTCGCAACACAGTACATTTACACGGCACCTAGCTGAAGATAAAAGCAGATACGTAGTTGTTCCTACTTCCTTTGTCCCTGGACTTGTAGCTACACCGTGTAGTACAGCGTGACACTTTCATTGTTTTACGTACTTCCGTCCACTTAACAAAACATGTGCCTGCCATGCTAAGAGCATTCCATTGTTCACGGCTCGACTATGACGCTCCTGTGGATTGTGAAACTGAAATGGTCGATAAAATGTGAAATTATAAGCTGAATTGGCTGCATGATATGTCATGACTTGGAAGCATGAACCTTCAAATGGTGCAGGTCGTAAGGCAATAGAAAATCTACTTGATTGCTGAGGCAATAGAAAATCTACTTGATTGCTGAGGCTGCAGCCTCCACACTTCATGCTCATGTCTCCTGCCGTGCATAACTGCCAGCAACTTCTAAATTTACATTCATTCTCCATTGTGCCCATACACAATTGGTTGGCTATGATATGTTTTGAGATTATGTGCATGTTACTCACCACCATGGCTAGCTACAGTCTTGCTTACTTGCTTCTACACGCACAATTATAAGTACAACGTTTCTCAAAACTTCTTCTCGCGTGATGCTGAAATTCGGTGAGGTGATTGTGAAAGTCATGATTAATGAACAGAATGTAGGGAAAATGAGCAGTTACAAGGTAGTAAAGAGGTAGACCTACAAAACAATGATTCACGACTTGCGTAGCAAGGCACGGACATTCTTTTGTTCGCCACCAGACCTGGTACGGACCTATCTCAAACATGTGTCAGTTCAAAAATGCGAACTCTTGGGCGGTAAACAAAAGGCAAAACACCAAGGTGTGGAGAGAAGCAGACTCACCGTGCTCTAAGATAAGCAGGTAGTTGCTGTGTCTGGATAAAGATCGCAATGTACGTCTGTAAGGCTGTCTGAAAATCCCCCAATTTTCGGATGTGGCTCAATTGGTATGATACAATGTCTCGGCTGCACATTCTCGGCTGAACTTTTAGCGACTACAGATTGACCTTTCCTCTCGGCCCTTCCTTTTCTTCTGCCCCTTTCTGTAACCCCTTCTCTGTTATTACCCCTGACTATTGATTAATGATTACTACCCTTGGTCTCCATTTTCCTATATTTCTGTCATAATTTCGTCAAATTCTCCTCTTCAGATCATATCAGGTCAACCAATTAAAATTTGATTCTTTACTTCTACTTCAACTCCTTGCCTGCCGTACCTTCTCCCCTCGTTCCAATCCCCTCGTTCCAATCCCTGATTCCAGCCGTCATTTTTACTTTCTTTCTGGTCAATCCATCTCGTCCCTCGATAATTTACAAGTGCAAAAGTTTATTGATGGTATTTGCATTAAAATTACAATACAATTTGAGCGTTAACGATCATCCCACTGTCGGAGAGATAAGCAGCTCCCATTATATCCTTAACACGAGATTTTCTTGTGTTTATACACAGCGCAACTTCCGTGAATCATAACATATGCTTCGACGTCGTGATAATTAGCTTGCAAAGATTTATGTTCCAATCATATATGTATATCCTTTAACGTACGTGTTTGATCGATCTCTGTCTCAGTTAAACCAAATGATGTAACGTCTCAAAAGAAATTGTTGAGTCCTTTTTTGCCCGCCTCAATAATTGTAAATCTTTCAAGAATTTGGAGTCTCTTTCGTACCGTCGCCCAATCTTCGGCATGTCTGTATCTCATGTTAAAAACAGTTTTTTCCTGAGTTAAACATGTCCCATAGTCTTGCTTCTAATGACTTCTCCATCATTTAAACACGCTTTGCTGATGTGGGCTCCAAGAACCGACTGTTACTGTTATTCCAGTTTCTAGCGTGTATTACGATGAATACGATGTCCCTTCATGATTGGCTAATGAAGTATCCAACAAGCTTTCTGATTGGCTCATAAACTATCCAACAAGCTTTCTGATTGGTCAGATCAAGTAGGTAGATATCTCACAGGAGAGGTTAAGCGTGTAAAAACACAACCTCACGGTTACACACTTGTGTTACTTGTATAGTTGTAGAGGAGCTGCTGCCTGCTCTGTCACGTGACTTAGGTGAGCCTGTTTAAAGTACCAGCTGCAGGTTCTGTCAGCACTTTATTGTACTGTCGGGATCATATTCGAAACCAGTGTGGGAATTGGGAAAATTAAACTTAAAATTAAACTTGTTTCGTGTCTGCGTTTTACATGTATGCGTGGAATGTTCTAAAACAAAAAGATTGAAAATTAAAAAAGTTTGAAGCAAAACGATGGCCTTTGCTGGATGTTTGAGTTTTATAACTTAAAAAATTCCTAAATTTCGTAGGCTAATTGGACTTTTGTCTGATAATGCAAAATTTTATCCGAACAATTGGAAGTGTATAATTCCAAAGACATAACATCAGTGTAGTCGGACTAATTTTGTCGGTAAGCAAAACATTTACTCCGGTGCTAACTTATGTGCACGCTTAATTGTGCTTGCATAACAAACATAATATTCAAATTAACAGTTGGTTAGCTGATTTAAGAAGGTATACAACGTGAGAAGGTATTTAATTGTTATCTCACACAAAAACTAAGATTGTGCTAAATTTAGATCACGTGACTATGTCTACTCCGAACTTGTTTACCCTCTAACCATTACCCCTTATACCATATATTGAGCGTCCACTCACCACTCTAACTCACCACTCTAACTCACCACACTAGCTCACTCGTTCACGTGAAAATAACGCACTTTTCGTTTGCGACGTTAGATTGATGTCGTCTGGCGACCAATTTTAGCTTATCTTGATGGTAGCTTAAAATTACTCGAGCAAAGGGAATATATATGATTATTGAAGACTGTGAGCAAGATTATTATTGAAACTTAACCAGATAATTGGTGATATATCGTAACCAAGTAAAAATTTGTAACCTACAGGTCAAGCACATTTCAGCATTATTTTGGTAGCAAAAGATGAGAAGCTTTGAAAAATTGTTTTTTTTCTTATGTGACAAAACTTATAGGGCTTAGTTAAAATAGCGTACAATTCAACGCATATTTATCCAAATCCATCCACGATTGTGAATAAGCATGTTTCTGAACGTAAACACACATTTACTTGCTTTAACATCATCCACATTTCACCCTTTCGTAACCTGCAAAATTACACAAGCGAAGCGAATCTCCCTCCCAATATCGGACTACTCACAAACGGATCGATTCAACCCCAGCCTTTCTCCGGCCGCCTCTCCCGTCCTTTCCAGAAGATGCTGTCCTCGAAGCGAAATGATTCTTGACTCTTCCCCATCGAATTATGAAGCGGAGTTTAACCGCGTTGGGCACAATGTAAAGAATGCTGCCACATTTGTAACTCCCACAAACAATAACTATCATCGTCGGAGGAAGATCGTAAGTATGGAGCTAGAGTGGATCCGCCGCTTTTCTTCCCTGCTTGGAACTGGACTAGCTATCTCTTTAATCCTGCTAAGGAATGTCCGGAAAATCCCAACTCTTCTCATTGCTCCATGTTCATTTTTAGAATGTGTTTGTTCTTCTTTTCAACTCTAACGTAGTTGCTGATAACTTAACCTTCTTACACTATTTAAGCTACCATTACCTACCTCTTTAAAGTCTGTATCTTCCCGGTAGCCGAAATGTTTCTTCCTATCAAATTCTTTGTTTGTTTTTTGAAAAAATATGATATGTATCGACACTAAAAGTTACGTCCTGTATGCACCGTTCCCGCCGTTTTCTACTGACACGATTAGATTGCCTGGTTTGCGACTTGAATCCTGCCAGTGTAACTAACTGACACATTTTCATAAATTCCGCCCAAATTTTACGCTACAAAGCCTTCCTCCCTCGGAAACGTGAAGTATGTTAATACAGGCTTGTATACACCACCCTCATGGTGCCGAGGAGGTTCCATTATGTTGAGTAATTAAAAGCGATGAGAGGTGGCTTGCTTTAGAAGGCCTATTTAGACGCCGTGGTAGATTTTGATGTAGATAACAACTGCAAACTCAATATCAATTGGAAATAAATTGACGCTGTTCTAGACTGTGATTAAAATATTGATGTCGAGGCGGCGAATAAATTGCAATCACGCCAAAGAATAATTTTCTAAAGTGAAGTGTTTTGATATAGACAAAACAATTTGAGCACCTAAAAATATTTTTACTCGAAATAAACTGTTCTATAAGAAGCTACCCGGGCTACTTACTTTTAAGAGGTAGGTCATCAAATTCACTGTTCTCATTTTCACTGTTCTCATTTTCACTTACTTCAAAATTTATATTGATCTCTGTTATTTCTTCATCTATTTTTATTACAATGTAAACTATCGAACTTTAAAACATTGCTATCAGCAACATTCCTTACGGCATATTCCTTTTTTGTATTCTAACATCTCGGAAAATGACGATCTGAAAAATAACCTGACTATGATAATCCAAACCCAAGGTCACATGACCCAACCTCAACCTCAGTCGGTGGAGCCTCAGAACCCTTGTCCGGTCGTGGTAACGGAAGTTGTCATGATGAAAAATGACGTCATTATCAAAATTGATGAACTCATCACATGAATAAATGTGAATAAGCGTGAGAGAGAGCGCTGGTACTTTCGCTGGGTTTATATCTTTGTTGTGATTCTCTCGCTGAAATCTTATTTGCGCTCATGAATTTGTATTGCGCAAGTTCTTTGATAATAGTACCACACTTTTGATAAGAAAACACATTTTGTCTGCTTTTAAAATATTTGAACACCTTCCAGTAAAGCTGAGTAAACTCTCTTTGATTCGTTTTACGAGTAAATGAAATAGCTGATTGCGCAGGTGGCTTTCTAAGTTTTCTACAACACTTAGACCTAACCGCTGGTTTAGAAATATCAAATGTAAAGTTTGTTCGTCACAAAATTTAAAATCACAGTCGGTCGTTTTGAAGTAATCTTAAATGTTGTCCAGTGTTTTCAATACACGTCTCCGCCCGTACAATGTCCATGTTACGTATGTAAACATTCTGTAAAATACATTTATAAAGTACGCTACGAACTTGGAACCATCTCTAACAATTCAGCTCAGAAGAAATACAAATCAACTCGTTCCCTGGAAGTATTTTGTGAAGAAAACGGTCTGACCTCATGTAGCGGCACCTCCAGACTCGTTCAAACCGATTCTTTTTCCCGATCGCGGAGTCAGCTTTGCTCCAACTCCAGTACCCCGCGGTTTCAACCGCGCGTCCTGAACAAGAGTGTGAGCGCACGTGTGATGAGCAGTGCTGTGGGACGTGAGAAGCGTAGTGTGGCGCGCGGCCAGAGTACGCTATCGTGTAACGTGTGACACGACCGTTATGTGAGTGTGAAACAGGAAGTTATCTTCAGCATTTTCACCTAGATTTCTCTCAAGATTTTGCATGATTATTTGGGATAATATTGCCTTTTTTACTTCTAATCTTCTCACTTTTTACGAGGTAATGTAGAATGTTTTCACATAGGTGCCCCAAATATGTACAACCCGTCTTAGAATTCTTCTGGCATGTTCTTTGCTCAAAGCTGAAATCTCTCCATGTGACAGATGGGCACCTTCACATTTACAGTGTCGCGGCGCACTTAAGCTCTTGTCACAAAATTGTCCCTGCTTCAGCCTGGATGTGGTTCGAATGACGTAGAGTTTTGTTGATAAATTATCAAATTAGAAGATGGTGCGAGATGTTCCATTTCGTGTCAGCTGCCCCAAAATGGCAAGAGCTGTAATCCTAAAAGTTTTGACAGGTTATTCAATGTTTGCCATGTCAGAATTTATTTGAATTGTACATCTTTGTTGTGGGCGGGTTATGGGAAATTGTCAGGTTATGTGTCAAAGGCGAGTGGATCACGTTCCCAAGGTACTATCTCAAGATGTATAAAGATCGAATAGTGTATACATAATTCCACATATCTCAACCTCAAGGTACAGACTCTACGCGTAGCAGTGTCCAAATTCCCTGTTTCAACTAGTTGTAAGAGCCTATGTTGTAGTAATGTAGCCTCGAGCCTACTGATTGTACTTATTTGTCTCGGGAGGGAAGCGTATGAATATTTATGAGGAATGCACAGTGCACTTGTTACTATAGGCACTACGGACACCTCTTCCATGGAACTCTGACATGTATCTAAACACACACAAAACTTATCTAGGCTGAATTAGATGAGTTGTTTTACGTTCCCAGTTAGGCATCGTGAATCTCCATAATAAACCGCTGTTAATGCACAATGAATTGGCACAGACCTTTAGGCAGCGATTGTAATGTTGAGGCTTACCCCAAACACCTCGTCCATACAAAATACTTAACTATGTTGTTGTTCCCTAATAGAACCAAGATCCGTTGTTCAGATATCAAATTATCTAATAGCCAAGAAGCATTTGTTTGATGAAATTCACCTAAGCCGGAGATTCGGGGCATTGGGTAAAAGCTAGGTACAACTTTCCACAACGAACCCGTTTCCGTTTGCTGATTTATTTTCTCGAAGTGTGCACTAAACTTCCCACCGGACATCCCACTGTTCTATCTTGAGTCATATTCAAGAGCGTGACATGGTTGTCGCTCCAGGATAGGCTGCAATCCGGTATTTTGATATCGCAGTTTCTCCGTCTCAAGGCGGAATTCGTTGTCGCCACCACTATTTATGCAGTAGGAAATTCAGAGCACCATACATCGGTAACCATAAGATATCTGTCTTTTTACAACCAGATCATGAAAATTATATGGTAAAGATATCTGTCTATTTACAACCAGATCATGAAAATTATATGGTAAATGTGGCCTCAACGTTGCTATGCTGACCATGGCACGAGTCAGACACGCTAATCTTATACATGCTATAGATCCTAGACCGGCACATTTAAATCATTTCAGATTGTGCTTCAAAAATTGTATTATTTGATAGACGAATTTGTAGCAAATGTAGCCCCTAACACGCTGCCACATCTTAATTGATACTCCGTTCAACTAACTTTTATTAGTCTAATTAAAATAACGCCACATTTTAACTGAACTAAAACACTGTCGATTTGTAATTGCGTGCAGTGCAACCTTAGTTTACACTTGCTGAATAGTTTAGGGCACTGTTGCACACTTAACTAATTGACGAAACCGCCGCTGATTTAATAAGACAAACTGACAAATTACTCCAATTAATTAGAATTAGTTAATTCTGACTCGGGGAGGCTGACACAGCTCTGAATTTAAACGACAGTCCGATTTAGAGGTGGTTACCGGTGTCTGTGTATACCAGATGTGTGAGAGAGAGCCCTCATTGGATGACGTCCATAGTACATCATGTCGGACTATGGTTATACTGTATACAACACTATACTGTACAATACTATACTATACTGTACAATACTATACTGTACAATACTATACTGTACAATACTGTACTGTACAATACTATACTGTACAATACTATACTGTACAATACTATACTGTACACAATACTATGGTTATACTGTATACAAAGTAAAACGTTTCAGTGTAGCCTGCAGTATTGATCTGTTTAATCAGGAGGGTGTTGTATTATTCCAGAAAGTTGTGTTCTACAACATAAGATATGTTTGATAAGCCCCTGTTTGATCCGCTTCATCCGATCAATTGGCAGTGTCTGGCGAAGTTAGGCGGCTATGTGTGTCGATGGAATGCAAAATATTTCACATCATTTTACATTGCAAATAAGAATACAAAAATGCATCTCCTTCTTTATCTTCTAATGATAATTGAATCTTGGACACAATGGTTTGGTGTGAGTTAGGAAAAAATTGACGTGCATTAATTCGTCCTTGGACCATTTGAAATCAAATCAAAGATTTTGAGATTCCATTCTTCCTCCTTAATCGCATTATAGAACTTCTGCGCTCGGTCTTTGTACTTCAATTAGAAATGCTTAGGATCAAATTAATACCAAGAACTACGTACCAACATAAGAGGTGAACCTTGATAGCAAGTGAGTGTTAGTGTGGGTGTGAACTCTACACACCAGGAGAAAATACCTTTGCCTGCATGCTGGAATCTGTTCTTGTGCTGGTGCTTGAAGAGTGCAGAAAAAATGATAAAAATGAAGTGCATGATGGTTATCCACACAAAGCCTGGCCTGACATGAACAAAAGAATATTCATTTTGTTGGATTCGTTGGAAGGCGCATTGCAAGAGACAAATAGCAACATCGTCTTTCTGTATTCACTGTGACTATTTGCGCGCACTGCTCCGACCAGCTCTTGATGTGCTTAATTTTGTCCCCATAGGTTTTTTTGTTGCCCATTACTTTTTTGCCTATTTTACTGCCATTTGATTGATCAATCATAAATCATCTTAAAAGGTTAAATTTTGCCCTCCAAATTTATGAAGATATCGTTACTTGTTAAGCTGTAAGTGAGGGTTTTCCTAAACACGTGGGTACATCTCACTTGCACTCTCAGTACCAACACGAGCCGCCACAGCGACAGCGTCACTTAGTTTTAGGAACTATGGATCTCCCACACACGCCTGACGCCAGTAAAATTATATGAGTCACATTTGCATTCAATATTGTCAGAAGATTGAAAACATACGACTAATTGAGTCAATTGTGACAAATTGGTGCTTTTAAAGAAGTAATTAGGTTTCTTAATTTTTGGAATCGTATTCGCTAGCGTAAGCCGGTAAAGCGATATGACTCGAAAATCCCGCCCCATTAAGCTGATATGTGACTGCCCCTCAATAAGCTATGTTATTCCAATAAGCATTAAACTAAGTTATCACATGTCCAACTAAGTTATCCCATGTCCAACTAAGTTATCTAATGTCCAACTAAGTTATCCCATGTCTAACTAAGTTATCCCATGTCCAACTAAGTTATCCCATGTCCAACTAAGTTATCCCATGTCCAACTAAGTTATCCCATGTCTAACTAAGTTATCACATGTCCAACTAAGTTATCCCATCTCCAACTAAGTTATCACATGTCCAACTAAGTTATCCCATGTCCAACTAAGTTATCCCATGTCCAACTAAGTTAGCATGCACATTGTCCCAAAACTCGACTGGACACCTCCTTCCTTCTGCAGTTAATCCCGACTACGAGTCTCCAGAAACCTCCGTGGTGGACATACCCCGAACATATAGCCTGGGTACCACCACCAGCAGAAGAGACAATTTTATCACTAGAAATCTGAGTAATACCAGAACCAGAATCATTAAACTAGGTAAAAGGCATGATCACACGCTGCTAATTTTTTAATTTCACCGGTATTTTCTTTTTAAACCTAATAAATTTTAATATCTTTCAAATTTTTGCGTATCTAGAGTAGTTGTTTATAAGAAAAAGATAATCTTAAAGTTAACCCCTTTACCAGATGACATAGTTACTGAGAAGGACTGATTGAAAATTCGGATGAAAAGTATGAAGTATGAACATATATGTCCTTACTTTATGGGATGCCAATTTATTCAAATTCAATTTATGGTCATTTATCTGAATCTTCTGTTCTTCTATGGATGTTCAGTGTATATTCGTTTATCTGGTGTATCCTCTAAGTAAAACAGCAATCCTTACTACTGTCCACCGTGATTCTTAAAGTCAAATTTATGTCCTCTCATAATTCATTTTGTTCTATTACTTTGGAAAGACAGTTTAGTAAATCTCATGTTGAATTAACATGATACATGTTAATATTTAAATGCATGGTTATCATTTAAATGTATGGATGTCTATTTCCACATTGTCATAACGTCCGATCAAGTGCGATAATAGTTTGTTACCTATTATGAAACTTTTGGATTTGGGAATTTTTCACGGAGCAAATATAGCTTAAACTGGCCACTTCTGTAAATGATTTGATCTAAAAACTCTTAAGTGTTCATAGTAGTAGTACTGATGTTGCATGTTGGAGAATTTCGAAGTTTTCCTGTAGCACAATCCTTATCCGCAGTAAATGCGAGCTACGATTCCTCCGCCGACAATGTCGGAAATTCAGTCAGAATGTCGGACGTGAAACTTCGGGAAGCCGCCTCCATATCCTCCAAAATGACCGTTCTCACGGAGAACGGTTCAGAGGATTAGGTCAGGTTAAATCTCTAGAGTACCCGTGCATGTGACGTGTTTCATCGCTCTAACAATACGCTGCCCACGTTTCGCATAGGTGTTGGTGAAGTTTTCTGCTGTTCCTCTTTTGTGGCGATTTGAGCTCGTGGAAGAGCATTGAGCAGCTTGTCTTAAGTGGTGTGTTGTATTTCGTTATTGAGGCCGAGCAAATGCGTTTAGCGGCAGACACTAGACAGTCATTCTACGTATATTATTTTAGAGCAGTTTTACGTGATGTTGCAGCTGCTATTAGAAGAACTTATAAAATAGAAATCTATTCAACTCGGTCCACTGGAACGACAATTGTTATAAATGTCAATCAGTCGACGATATGATTAATATTCATGTCCTAAAAAGCATCAATTCAAGTTCAGATAAAAATGTAATTGTGCTGTTTTCGATTCGAATTTAATTCTTTTTGATTGCGCTAAAGTGTCATTTTGTCAATGTTTGCTATGCTTTAAATGAGCACATTTTGATGTTGATTAAAACTGCGTGAATAAGAAACTGCTCCGCAGCATGTGTGATCCTTAATTTCCCGTAATGAATGTTGAAATTTATAATTATTGAATTTGCTTTCTTTTGTGCCCCTGATAACTGAGGCTCATACTCACCAAACTAAAATCGAATTTCCTCTTGAAAATGTAAAATTTGTTTACTAACCTACTGATATCAACAACCCGATCCTTCTCTTAGGTCCGCGGAAGTTAAGTACAGCCTACGGTTCGCGTGCTCGTCTCACTCCTGCCGAAAAAGCAGCCCAAGATTTCATCATCGCAGCCAGCCCTGACAAAGGCGAGGCAATCGCCAAGGCTTTTGTCGGGAAGATGAAGATCGGAGTTGAAGGTAAGGAAGAGGTGCAGACTCAGGCCTGCACGATGTCCTTTACCGAGGCTGGAGGTGGTCTAGGGGTCCTCCTCCCCGCCTCGGACAGTTTTGTTGTACACAACCCCGTTAAAGAGGAGGAAGAAAACTCGAATGGGGTGGTTTGCCATGCTGTGTCGTGTAGCGATAGTGACTCTAAGTCTTGTAGTAAAGTGGAGCGACATCAGATGTCTGGTAATGACAATGTTTTAGAGGACGTGGGCAGTTGATTTTATGTTTTCAGCACTTTTTATTGTGTATGTGAGGGGTTGTTCATGTTAAAACTCAAGGCATGGTCCAATTTTTCCTTTAAAGTTAAAGCACAGAATAAAGTACTGTGTCAGTCACGGTCACTTAACTAAATCGTTTTCAAATATCATGATATTGATATTGTAGCCAGTGAATGACTCCTACAGGTCTTAAGCAAAATTTACCCATCACATCAATAAACTTAAACAGAATAGTTTGCTCAAGTATAATCACCAATCTTTCATCTTGATCTATGTTATTGTTAGTGTATATTCTAAAATGAAAATATTTATTTGCCAAGTTTAAAGTGGCTTGTTAACTATTTAGTTATTAAGACGTAAAGTTACTGCTATAAATTAGTGAAAATTATCGTTAACAGGCACCGTATATTTTGCTAAATATTTAAATTTTGCTCGGGGCTGAATATTTCAGCGGCAATCTGTTTTTACTAGTCGAATTTTACTAATATTTATACTTTATTGTGTATAAAAGCTTCAATTGAATTTAATCAACTATTTTTCTTCATGGGACGTGTTTTTATACTTTTTTAAGAATTCTGAAATTTTTTAATGGCAAGATTCGAGTCGTATTTGTGCACTTTCCAAGTGCAGATCGTAATTCAAACGCAAAATTTTTCCTTTACCATGTCTAAGCACGACTAAACTCCTTTCGGCAGTCAACACGTAGCATCCGATAAAAAATAGCGGTTTTATCTCTCTCAAATGCTTTATTTAATTGTTATTTAATTGTCCTTAAAACTAACTCTTTATTCATCAGTGATCTTAATAAAGTTCACATGTGATAGTGTTACTGTTGTTCGTTTGTGATTCCAAAGTCGGGATAAATGTTTTTCGTGGTACAAATTGTTTTATCAAAACAAATTTAACCGTTCTTGATTGATTTCTATTCTTATGTGCTGATCATTTAACTCGTATTGTTATGCAGGCAGGAGACTAGAAACCCTAATTGAGAAGGGCATCTTGGAACCTGGATCGAACAATCCATTGGCGAGAAGACTTGTAGTGAACTTTAGAACTGGTACCTATCGAAGAGAAACTTCTCAGGATCTTAAACGAGCTGACTATTTCATTGATTACAATTTTGGCCAACCAGCTTTTAGCTTTAGAATGCCCAAAAGACCGCGTCTGAGGTCTCTGAAACAAAGCAACAGTTCTCCATCCATGCCATCAAATTCCAGCAGCAACAGTTTGATTATCTGTAACGGACAGCAAACGTTCACGGAGAACAATGATAAGATTGACACTCAGAAATCCCTGTTTGTCACGACCGGTAGCAGCCACGAAACTTTCTTTGACGTTGTTTCTGAAGCAGCAAAACAGGCCGGTATCGGTGCCCAGGTTTTTATCGATCATCAGCCTTCGGCTTTAAAAGAACCTGGCTATGTTCTCCACGATGAGCAGCCTGTTCGAGTGAAAGGGTTTATTAGGAAGGGTTTAAGAGAAAAACTTGCTCAGAAGGCTGAGTTGGCTCGGCAGAACGTTCAGAAACTCGAAAAAGTTTCAAGTCGATTTGGTGATGGTAAAGTTATTAATTGGGAGAATGTGGACTCTGGAATTGGATTGGACACTCTGGGTGAAAGCGAAAGCTTACAGAGTGCCGGAATTACTTTTAAAGCTGAGCATAATTAGGAAGATATGACAACAATTCGGGGCAAAGGCTTGCAAATTTGTTTCTACAAAACCAATTATCAAACGTCCAAGCACGTTTGGGGCACCTTGATTCTTAGATTGTAGATTGTCTGATTGACCCATGTCCAACATTATAAAAATATCCGGTACCAATTATTTACGGTAATCAACCAGGTTGTCTGATCTGTCGTGTTTATTGTTTACTTTTAGACTTAGTTGATAGGTTGTTTGTAGTTCAACTGTAAAGTAAAGTCTGTCAGTATCACATTTGAATACCATCTTGATCAAATATCATGTGACACGTTTAATTGCAATAGTTGTATTTACTTCACGATTTTGAATTAGAAAAAAAATAAAACTAGTTTTTGCAAGAGTGAAAAAAGCCTATAAGTATAACTTGGGATTTTCGAAGCCTGGTTTTTTTGAAGTTACAGCTAGAGTCTTTATTAATCTGTCAAATTTTTGAGCACCCTACCCATAGCAGGAGACTGGTAAATCATTTCCGCACTACTTGAATAAAATCGTAATTCCTTTTTCTTCTCAGATGATGATAGCCCTTCATCTGGTAGTACTGGTGACATACTGAACTTTTCTGATTTGGACTTTTTAGAACTGGTTGAAAATCGGGAAGAGATCGAGAACCGACGTTTTTCTGGAATTAGCTTTAGGTCTGGGGCTTATAGGAAGTCTGTAAATCGATCTCCAAATACTGCAGTTTTGGAAATCGAAAATGGAAAAAGGCCGAGAATTCAGAAGAGAAAAGATAGCTATGCCTTCAGTCACAATATTGGCACCATGAATGTCGGTCGTATAACTAGAAGACTATCAAAAATTCTTAGTGTTGGTGACAGAATAGGAGATCAAGATGTTACAGTAAGGAACAAAAGTGACACCACCCCAATGATAGCCGAAGAAAAGTCCCTGTTATCCCGCTCTACGTCACAAGATACATATGTCCCTCCTCCTCGAGCACCTTTGAAGAAGGGCTTCACTAGACGGGGTCTTCGAGAGAAGCAAGCATCTGAAACTGCAAACTCTAGTAGGCTTTGAAAGATTCCACGATAACCTAAACCACCGTCAGCTGTACTTAAATTTGAATTGAATCTAATAATTAAAGCTAATTAAAGTTAAAAGTAATATTGGCTTACTTATCTGTCTAAGTCTTATCAAAATGTCACTATTCAAAGGGCATTGGCAGCGCAAAGCTGAACGATTGGTAAAAACGTTTGACGGATATCAATATCATCTATAAACGAGATGATACCAAATATCCATCTAGCGTTCTAACGAAACGATGGCTTTAACTGTGACAGTGGGGTGTTCTCTGACAGTGACAAATATCATCTCTTCAAGTTTGATCCACAGTTTTAGTTTTTAATTTGATTATGAATATGAGATTTTGAATTTGATAAGTCATTGTAGCTTGGCCTTGGCTTTCTTTATGAATTATCTAAAAAATTTGAATTTAAACTTAAAGCACAAACTTAATGTACCAAACGTTTATGTTTATATAATTTAATAGGACTAGGAGTAGGAGATGTTCATGTTATTTGAAATATGGGTGAAACTCAAAATGGATTTAAATCGATTTCAATTCGGTCTTTCGGATGGTTAATATTTTCAAGTCGCATATTGACAATTTCATCAAAATATTTGTTTATATTTATTTTGCCGCGCATTTTAAATTTAATTTGACTTTCAACTTCATAAATGCGGCATGACCTAAGACCTTGTAGTTGTAGGTTAATAACCTACTGTGTATTGTTGCGGCCATCACGCCGCTCATCACGCCGCTCGCGTTTCAATTTCATGTTGGCGAGGTTTCATGAATTGTGAATAAAATTCTAAACGTTGTGAATAAAATTGCAAACGTTGCTAAGCCAACAGCCCTACATGTACAAAGCCCTGTGGCTTGCGCTGCGCGTGCCCTATCGGGACGCACATGTGAGCTTATGCGTCCGTCTTAATTTCGCGCGCTCGCACATTGACATAGGGATATACCGGGCGATGCGCGTTTAGAATTGCTAAACACATATATTATACGTGTTTAGCAATTCTAAACGCGCATCGCCCGTCAAGGCATGACCCTGGCCAAGGCCCATGCCTTGGACTCAGATACAGGACTCAGCTCCAAAGGCCCCCCCCCAAGTTGGCTCACAACATTTTCATGCAACAAATCTCGTGTTGTCCATGCAAATGCTGTGTTGTGCAAAAACGCAGTGTCAGACCTTAGCACTGCATTTTCGTGCCAAAATGCTGTGTTGTACCTCAGCACTGCGTTTCGTGCGAAAACGCTGTGACGGATCTCAGTCACTGCGTTTTCGTGTCGAAAACGCTGTGACGGATCTCAGTCA
>JH153040.1:34346-60290 GCA_000226015.1 Mnemiopsis leidyi
CGCACATGTGAGCTTATGCGTCCGTCTTAATTTCGCGCGCTCGCTTGTCTGACTTCGTCCGACCCTCATTCGAAGCGAATGAGGGTCCCATTCCTCTATGGGAATAAAATGACAGGAGGGTGCGCGCTGCCGTACAAGCGCTCGCACATTGACATAGGGATATACCGGGCGATGCGCGTTTAGAATTGCTAAACACATATATTATACGTGTTTAGCAATTCTAAACGCGCATCGCCCGTCAAGGCATGACCCTGGCCAAGGCCCATGCCTTGGACTCAGATACAGGACTCAGCTCCAAGGGCGCCGCACTCTGCACTCGCTTTGCCGTGCGCATGCCACCGTTGCCTCAGCTCACGTTCAACGTTGCGGCCCGTTTGTCTGACTTTTTCCGACCCTCATTCGAAGAATAAAATGACGGAGAATAAAATGACGGGAGGGTGCGCGCTGCTGTACAACGGCCCGTTTTCAATCTCAAGGCGCGGCGCAACGTTGCGCCGCGCAGAGCTGTTCGTGAGTGTTCGTGGTTCGATTTTCTGATCTAAGGATTTAAGTACGGGCCATGAGTACGGCTCGGCAGTAGAAGTATCCGAAAAGTGGAAAGGCCGAAAGTATGTTGTCAGACGTTCACGTTGTCTGACCTGAGGCCGCAACGTAAGGCAAAAAGGATGAGAACAAATAAGAACGGGGTATTTTCGGGTTAATAATGAACCACAAGCTGCAACTGCAAGAAATCGAATGATTAAGCCTACACCTCTATTTCTTACAATCATGTTCAACCACAAACCATTTCCAGGCTTATACTTATTCTAGAACACCGTTTTCATGGACCTTTCCACTTGTTTCTCATTTGTTCTCATCCTTTCCAATTTTACGGATACATTGACTCCGGCCCGGTTATGAATGACCCAGCTAGACACTGTAAGTGTAGAGTGTAGACATGTACAGGATACTAGGTAGTCTACACACTACAGTACGCTACAAACAATAATAAAGCCGAGTAGAGCGCGCGCTCGTCTAACTCGAACCAACGGATAGCAAATTAACATTTTCCAGTACAACTGATCACCATGGCAACACGCGCAGTTACACTATGCACGTGGAGAACGTATCTCTACGTGCTAAGTCCTTATGGAGCGTTCAAGCAGTGATTTTATCATAGTTTTAATAGTACGACGACTGTCCTACCCTTCTTTAAAGATTTTATAAACACTGCGACAACATTATACAAGTTGATTTCAAGGATTTTAGTCATTGTACTAAAAAAGACCATATTCGTTGCATACGGACATAGAGTATTTTTGAGCCGGAGGACTTAATAAAGAACACAAAGCAGCAGATCACTGTCACCTATTACGGGTAAGATTTAGTATTCCTTACATGGTGCCTAGGCAACCAAATTGTTTTGTAGTCATTTTGTTCACTTTTTGTAAATCCTCGCAGTATGCGATATTTATTTCGTGAGCTTACATTTGATTATAGATCACGAATCGTCACCTTTTAAGAGCTTTTTTTCTAGTTGTTTTCTGTAGATTTATATAGGATTAAAAAGTTACAGCCTGAACAAAGTGGGTTATATGACGCAAATTAGGCAATGTGCGGGTATCATATTTCCATGCGAGGCTTTGATATTTGATTTTATGCAGTGAGACTTAGTTTGATCCATTTTATTGAAGCAGTGGCATGGTAATACATGTCTTAACTTCATTGTCAAATTATAACCGCTGAGGCTAAAACTGTGATCCAATCCCCAGATTGTTTCTCCTTTAGTGCATGATGAGAGCCTCCAGAAACTACCAGGAAGGCCGACCGCAGAGAATGCTTGTGAGATCAAAATTGGAGCTGTACTGATGGTGATAGTAATAGTCATATACACGCAGCCGTGATGTGCCTTTATTGTGATGCTACTCCAGATTGCTTGTTTAAAATATGCTGTTATTCGCACTCGAAGAGAAGCTAAATTGATCGTAATTTCAGCACGCATTAACATGCCGGCCATTATCGCATATAGCCGTATATCTATTGTGTCAATTGCAGCAACAATTTTTTTTTGATTGCATGCACGAATGTTTTTGATAATGGTCTTGCAGTGGCAGTAGAACTAGAACCTGTATTGGACCACATCAAATGTGCTTGTTTAATGTATCAACTGAAGATTTATGGACCTAGGACAGGGGAATAGTGATCTAGCTTTTGAGAGAAAGGATGGCAATGTAAGATTATAAAGGAAGCAACTGATAAGGCGGATGCAAATTGCAAGTTAACCATCCAGCCAAATCACGCGTTTTAACTTTAAATCACTGATAAGCAGTACAAGAACCATGCCACGCATTCTAGACGAATACCAATAGCGAAAGTAAATAATAAATATACCTGCACTACTACAGAACCACCTTCCTCACAATCTTCTCCGTCCCCTAAGTAGATACCGGTCTATGTGAAGAATATGTCTGTGTTGCTTAGCGACGAAGTGGTACTGGGAGAGCCCAGGAACGAGATGAACCCACTCCTGGTGAAACCTCCTCTTGGAAGACCCCTCACCCGCTGCTACACGGCTCCCTACAACGCCAACGGGGTAAAAAGAATAATGTTAGGGTTATAAGTTTTTATCTACAGGTTAATCAGGCGACTGGGTAAGAAGTAATAATGTTAGATTTATAAATATAAGTTTTTATCAGGTTAATCATGTTTTTACACAAGGACAAGTTATATATTTTTCAGAATTTCTGTTTAAATGTCGGTACTGTTTAAATTAAAGTGCGTTTCAGACATTCGGACAATGCTACAACTTTATAGATGGAGGGGTTCCTGCAGCCTTGAACCACTTCAACATCGCGGTTTGCAAACCTTACAACAAGAATGGCTTTGTGGTCAGTCTTCTAGAACGTTCCTCAAACCAGAATTTCATTTAATTCTTTAATATTTGAATGTAATTCTTTAAAATTCCATGGGTGATCAGATAACTGCAGTAAACCTTTAGGTTTCATTTACTGTTAACACTCACTGCAACCTGAACTTGAGGATATTTAGTGGCTTTCATTACCTGAGACATTCCTAAATCTTTCCACGAGTTTGACCTAAAGCATGCTGTCCATATTTGTAACCACGAATTTGTCCTGTGCAATGTTGCTTGTTGAGCAAAGTATTTGTACTTACTGTGTGAGACCACTACATTTGAATTTTTTGTTTACTTGTGTACTACGGGCTGGTTTGTTCAACTTCAGTTAATAGTTTCTATTCAAACTTTCCATAATTATCCTAGCCCATGACACTTAGCTAAAGCTCCTGATTTCAGAAAGACTTCATCACCTTGAACAAGCAAGCTGCAACTGCAGGACTGGTCAGAGCGGAGGAGCAGCAGGCCTACCGAGCTTCTCACCAAGTTCTCAAGGCCAAGTGAGTTATCATTACCGTGAACAGTTACGTTGCTAAACCCTCCAGGACGTTTTCGACAACCTGCGACGCCTAACTTGCTGCACAAACTGTATTCTCAATTCTGCACACGCTTTTGTGGCTTTAACCTTTAAACGTGGACATGAGTGCAGCATATCGCACATAGATGGCCAACCCTCCATATTCAATCTCAATCATAAAGGAGCTGTAAGCTCCCAGCACAGATGCAGCATACTATTTATAAACGGTCGTATATTCAGCTTTGCGTGAGGTCTAATCTTGTTGCTCATGCAATTTGGCTTGCAGCTATTTTATATTTGTCACGGCATAGTCATTCTTGGCTGTAGATGTCATGGCTTTAAGGGCAGTACGCTTTTACAGCTCAGTTAGTTTCTACTTTTTACATAACCTGCTGACTACAGATACAAAACCTCAGGGCAGCGAAAACGAAAGTGCTAAAATACCCAAAGAAAATGTCTCCAGATTTCATGACATTCGGAGTGCCAACTAGACCCTCCACTCCGGTGTATGATCTTCTAGAGAACAGTTATCAGGAAAGGTGGATCAGGGGAGTCAGAGACGCCGAGCAGGCACAGAGGGAGCAGGATAAGCAAGCCAAACGGAGCAACAACATCCAGGACACCAGAACGTCCCTCATGAGGAAGAAAGTGGTGAAAGTGGAGCAGTCCAAACTCTGGCATATGCCCAAGTGGGGAAAAGTCAGACCTTTCCTCAACACCTTCCCCAGTGAAAAGGAGAAGGTCAGGGCCATGAGTAGACATCATCAGCAGAGAACGGCATGAAATGACCAGTCTACATTTCGTTTGAAAATTAAACTCCACGCAGTGACGTAATTTGACAAGTGGTGGCATTTTGGGACAACTGCACCTTCTCTGATTGCTTTAGAATATGTAGAATATTTGTTTGTCACTGAGCTTGCGTTCATGTTTATATTGCAGTATTTAATACAATGATATTCGAGCATTAAGATGCACTTATTGTCGTAAGCATGCATTGTTGTAAATCTAAGATTTCTTTAAGTTTGTGATTTCACGGAAATTCGTTTCTCTGTTGCTTAACTAGTTGAGATTTACTTGTAAATACTACTAACAAAGTTTAAGATAACACTTTTTGTCTTTTTAACTTTTTCGGTGCTCAACGATCCCTAACGAAGTTTAAGATAACACTTTTAATCTTTTTCGGTGCTCAACCTTCCCTAAAGGGATCAAAACATTCAATGCCAGTTTTCAAATATCATCGATTATGTGTTAATCGTATTTGCGTTTTATCTCGAGCAAGATCTACATCTATATATATTAACTTGTATCTTCTCTGATAGCATGTAACAGGACCCAGAGACGGGAAACAGAGAAACAGAAAGAACTTCTGAACTCTCCTCTTAAGTTCCAGTACGAAACACCCTGCAAAGAAAGTTGTAGAGAAAGGGATGATAACTAACGATTATCCCAGATTGGTGACGACCAACACGTGGTCTTATCCTAAACCTTGCCACAAACCCGGGTTAGGCTTTGTCTTTTTAAAACCCTTTGTCAAGGACTGACATTTTTCTTGTTCTCATAACTCATTGAAAGTTTGCTATTTTTAGTCTCCTGAATTTAAGAATTGAAAAATATCAACTTAATCAACAGGTGGATGTACTCTGTACTTTTAAGTCTAACAAAACCTGAACACAAAATGAGTAGGTTTATATGATGACTCTTGTTCAGTTACCAAGGCTACATTCCCTATATCAGTATATAATGACTCTTGTTCAGTTACCAAGGCTATACGGTTCCTATATCAGTATATAATGACTCTTGTTCAGTTACCAAGGCTACATTCCCTATATCAGTATATAATGACTCTTGTTCAGTTACCAAGGCTACATTCTCTATATCAGTATATAATGACTCTTGTTCAGTTACCAAGGCTACATTCCCTATATCAGTATATAATGACTCTTGTTCAGTTACCAAGGCTATATTCCGACACTTAACCACACGTATGGGGAGACATTTGGAAATGCTACGGAGAAGTACTTTCTAGACTACAGGAGCAAAACCTTGAACAGTTCTACCTATCCTGCTAAGAGGGTAAGCAAACTTTAGAATTAAGGCAACAGCTCAAGGGTCGATTAACAATTCCGATGCCACAGAAAGTAGGAATTAATCTCACCACTTCTTCTACTTACAGGGTGGAACTCCAATCATAGAGTTTCCGAAGATCTACACAGATCCCAGACTAGTGATAGGAACTAGAGACAGAACCAGGGAGAGGTGGAGGTCTCCCCCCAACTACAAGATGATCAACTACTCTTCCGACCTGACCAACCGTAACCAGGACATTCAGAAAATGAACGAAGTTAGTGGGATACTGTTGTAGAAGTTGAACAGATCATTTTAATCTAGATTCCGTTCTGGACTATAGACATCCCTCCATTCCCTCTTCGTTTGTTCTGAGATTTTCATGTTCAAAGTCAACAAGACAGAGTGTTCACAACTGTCGATATCGCAGGACCTGATACAAAAACAGAGAGAAGTTTACCGGGACAAGACGGGCACAAAATCCCGGATCCAGTTCTTCGTGCTGCCCAGCCCCACTGATTGTGAGAGATTTAGAAAGGTGGAGCAGTACAAGTACAAGAACGTATCTGGGTAAGTCAGCATGTCTGAAAATCTACGATATTTTATGTCTAAATAGCAGTGATATGTTATTGACACTTAAACGTAGGACTGGACGTAACTCTTACGTAAAACCAAAGTTGGGTTAGCAATGGGAAAAGTTTGTCAATACAAGATGGATAACTATAACCTTGAACAATAACTATGGTTTTCAACCTCAAATTAAGAGTTGGCAACTTAACGATTTTTTTGAGGTTCCAACCACTAGAGGGTGCTGATTTCTCTACTTTCAGGGACAATGAAGCGACTACGAATGCAGTGCGGTTTGCTAGTAACGGCAGGAACTTGACAAGTTCATTTGCCGACAAGAGAAGTGACGTGAGAACCAGGATGATGAGGGACATTCACTTTGAGAGACGTTAAATGCGGGGAGACTCAAAGTGTGTTGAGAGATTCAGCGGGACTGGATGATAATGTATAACGCATGTAGCTGCCAAGAGATTCTGTTTTGAGAAAATGACGGGAATTGCTTAAACTTGAAGATTAGAGGGAATTTATTGTTTTACCGTAAAATTTGTATTTTTTGCGCATAGTGGTGTATAAATGGACAAATTCAAATCTTGTTATTAGACACAAATACCGGCTTATTTCATCTTACATCTTTGATCTACTTAAAATTTGGACTCTTTATAAGAGTACATTTCTGAAAAAAATCATCCTGTCTTGATTATATAAAAAGTAGTCAAATTACTTAATACCTAAAAAGTTTCTCTTCAAACAGTACCATGTGAAACGTTCTACGTCTATTTAACCTAAGCCGGCCTGGAACTAGTGACGCGGAAAGACGGTTAAGAATATTGTGCATTATATGTGTAGGTTTTGCATTATCGGTTTAGAGAGCGCCTCGTTATCTTGTATTTGCAATTACGCAGCAGCTTCTTGTTCAACCTCGCAAGTACTTGGCGTCAGTATACATTCCGTTATAGGCTAGACATTTTGTCTTGGACTCTTGGAACTTTAACTCTAATATCATCTATCTGTTGTTCTTTTTAGAATTTCGATCCGTGCTCAGTAAGTTAATAACTTCACGTAATTTCAAGTTGACAAGTATTTTGAATTAAATTAATTTCAAGTTAACAAGTATTTAAAATTAAATGCAGACGGAGTCTTGTCGACTGTACATGAAATAGTGCATAATGCGCATGTGTAGCGATTTAAGTAATTTTTACCTCTATTTTACGCTGCGTTGGACTGATTAATCAGGAACATGACATTAATGAATCACACAAATTCATTAACTCGTGTATAGATTAATTAATTAACTCCGCATAATAAATATACTTGGCAGCTCAACTGTCATTAAACTTGCTATTGCCTGGAAATTTATTACTCTAATAATGACCTTACAAACACGGCAGGTTTGTAATCTAATAAAGCCAGCTCTATACACTTGGTCAGCACTCACAGTTTCATATCGTAACATAGAACCGAAATTATTTTCTGGCTGCCACTTATTGTATGATTCGAGCTAATTTTAGAGGCTTATTTTTGGAGTTTTTGCACATGTGGGGAACATTGTACAAGCAGCTATAAACGTTTTCTATCCCAACTCTCAGCTATTTTCATTACCGTTGTACGACTTTGTGCGTTACTCTGCAAACTAGAAAAACTGACAACCGGATTTTTAGCGTCCAGAACAAGCCATGAACTGACATTCCGGTTGGCGGGTAATTGAGGAAAATATCTTGACGACACTGTCGACAATCTGTGTGATCTCCCCGCACGCTACTCAACACCTCCCAGCTGGACACGCTGCACCAGTACCTGCCCACCATGCTCTGTTTGTTGGTATGTGTGCTATCTGTTCTGTGGGATACTGGCTCCACCCTTCCTCCCGACACTCCAAGCTATGTGGTTACCCTGAACAGCACCACCAGTGCCACCGTCTACTGCTTCTCCGACTACCTCTCCAGACTCAGACTCGAGACGTTCGAGTGCGCGGAGTGCAAGACGCGAGTCCGAGACAACAGCAACTGTACGAGGACAGCTGCAGCGCAGATCAGACCGGCTGAGTGCAGGTGCAGGGAGGAGTGTGTGGAGAGGGAGAGACGATGTCCCACCACAGCTGCCGAACACTCCACCTGTCTGACCAAGGTGAGGTCACGTGACTCGGTCCGAGGTCTGGTGTGTACTGGAAACACCGAGGAGGGAGGAGTACTGACCATCAATATCCACATAGTCAGACATCAGGGGGGAGATCTGTGTTACGGTAGCAAGTCAGGGACACCTCTCAACGAGACACACTTGCTCGAAAATGGCGCCATGTACCAGGACCCCCGGACAAACTTGAGTTACTGGAGATCCGGAGTGGAGGACAGTTTGGTGCGTGTGAGCTACAAGAGTCCGATACTGTGTATAAATTCGAGTCACGTGACCACCTTGAACGCCGGACACTTACTAGGTGCAGGGTACACTCTAGGAGGTAAAGCAGCTGCTGGAGACCACCACCAGGAGGAGCACGAGGAGGAGGAGCCTGAGTTCGAGCAGTTCTGTCGGGTAGACCGTCCGAAACTGTGGAAACGCAAGGAGGGCTTCACCCTGGGAACGGTGTATCAATGTAATGGGACTTATCACCTACTGAGGGACAAGTTCCCGTGTCTACAGTTCCCACCCACAGACGGGTTCAGACTGCCAAGTTTAGATAACTGTAACCCCTGGGAGATTATAGGGATTGTGGTGGCCATGATAGTGGCGATGGTCCTGTGTTACACCGTTCTCATTGCTTGTGTAAAGCTCTGGGTCTACGTCTGCAAGTGCGCCAGTGTAGAGAAGGTAGATATCCCCCTGGCACTGGCAGACAGTTCCACCAACAGTAGAACGACTTTAGCGGGCAGTGCCGTGGTCAAGCAGGAATCTAGAGACTCTGTCTTGTCGGGAGTGGCAATGCCGCCACCCCCAGCCGTGCCGCCACAACAACCCCCACTTTCGGAGGGGAGCGAGCAGGCTACCCCAGTGACACCTGCAGCACCAGCTACTGTTTTAGCACCCGCTAACAATGAAGTGCCATCCTGATAGATATCACATGATGATATTAGCGACTTTTCACTTTTCACAGATTCGGTAAACGAGGAATAGTTTCGAGTAGACGTGAGCTTTATCTGTTTCGATTTGTTAGGTAGACAAATAAGCTATATTTTCAGTAGCCGAGCTACATTCTTCAAAACTGTTTATGAAGGCTTTTTTGTTTTTAAGCCAGAATTGGATTGATAGATTTCTAAGTTTAAATCTTAATCAGAGGGGTTTAACTTTAAAGAGTGATTTTGAACAAAATTAAGTAAATGATATTTTTTAACAAAAGTATGTTTATTCATTAGTTTACAAACTGTAAGTTGGTCATCAATTTTTTACCTTGGCTATGACAATTCTGACTACATGAGGGGTTGACTGTTGCTTATAAGTGTTAACAAAACCTTTTAATTGTTGCAGTAACTCCCATAATTAGTAAAATGTCGAAAAGATAATTTGCTTTTGTGCAGGATATTTCGAATTGTTTGGTTGGGAAAATTATGTATGAATCAATATATTGCGATGTGAGAAGAATGCCTCAACGGAAAAGTTTCGAACGTGCTGCTGCGATACGTAAGATGGAATTGCTTTTGTGTCCAGCACTTGGTTCAGATAAGGTAGGTCCAAGATTTAAAATTGAAGGAGTTCATGTAAGCAAAGAAAAAAGAGAATCCATAAGTTACAATGCGACTCCGAAAAACATGTAAATATTTCTGAAAATTAAAAAATGTTATATAATATCTAAATTTCAAAATCAGCGAACGTCTTTTTAAAAAAGGGCTAATGGAATTCGTCTCGAAAGACTATACAAAATCAAAAAGTGTATAATTTAAATAATTAAGCACTAAGTTCCGTTAGCAATCCAGCTCACAATAGTCGTTCATACTTACAGACAGGAACTCTATTTCTTTCAGGCACAGTCGGTGTCATTCGGTTTACATTCGCAATGTTTCTGCATTCCATAGTAGGCACAGCCCTGAAACATATTTATAGTAGATACAGCCCTGAAAAAGATTCTTAGTAGGCAGAGCCCTGAAACAGATTTATAGTAGACACAGCCCTGAAACAGATTTATAGTAGACACAGCCCTGAAACAGATTTATAGTAGACACAGCCCTGAAACAGATTTATAGTAGGCACAATCATTAAACAGATTCATAGTAGGCACAATCATTAAACAGATTCATAGTAGGCACAATCCTTAAACAGATTCTTAGTGGAGATAGCTCTTCCAAAAAACACAACTAGTCTCAAATCTCCTTATAGTTCCCAATCAAGAGACATTTAAATTTCTAACGTTACAAAATACAAAAACTTTGCAGAGGAGATAAAACATACGTTTCTATCGAAGACTTTACATTGCTCGGACTTATCAGCGATAGCTTGCTGTTGATGCTGTTTGAGAGTGCTGTTAACGCCACAATCTGACGCATTCTCTACTTCCTGAGAAGTGTTTATAATTTTTCCTCGTGAAGTGTTTTATGAAGAACATCATCGACCAATCTTTTCAAATTTTGCTAGCTGCTCTCAAAGACTTAGTACTGAGAAGACATTTGCTTTTGTTTTGCGAGTTCTCAAAAAAGTACCCACCAAAATCAGCTCCAAGATAGTCCAGATGTTATTGCACTTTTCCCAATTGCTGACATTTACGTCATCGTTTTTACTTCGTCCGGTCAGATAATTCTGGAATTTGTTGTAGCATTGGCTTGTTTGGTCGTTATCTGAAAAGACTTTTGATAACATTTTAGAATGCATGTTGTTGGTGCACCTATAAGTTTCTCAGTGAGATAAAGAAGGAATTTTGTCTTAAACCAATCTGATTAGCAAATCAAATTGAGCGATTTTTCTGAGGAGAGATAATTTCGTAGGGAAAGGCGAATTTGGGCGTGGTCGATGTTTGTTTTCAACGAGTAAATTTTAAAAGTTTAGCCGGTGTAAAAAAGATCAAATCTGGATTAATCGACATAAACGTTCTAATAATTATATTTCTATTTCAACAGAGCTGTGAAAACAGTAACAGCTCCGCTAATCTTTAACAGCCCAAAATTACACACCTAAAGCTTACTCAAGTAAGTAAACAAATTACTTTAAGTTTAGTATTTCGCGAACAAAATAGCTCGAACGGTCATAATCGACATCGACAGTCAATATCGAGTTAAAATAAACATTAATCAAGTCGATTTAGATATCGGCCCCAGTGAGGAGCTTGCATTGTATTTGCGAAACGCACCTTGACATTTTATAGATTTTGATTATGTGATTATGTGAGGATTTTAGATTTTGATTATGTGGCGAAGAAGGAAAAATTAACAATTAACAAACACGATCAAATGATAAACATTCACAGCTACAAGGAATAAGTACAAAGTCTATAGATCTACAAAGTACAGGACCACAGTTCACTCACGAGGAATGTAGGGCCAGTTGGTGGTTGACATATCGTTTGTTGACTCTAAGGAATTTTCGTCAACGTCCGACAATCAAACAAAACCAATATTATATCCCAAGAAAGTAATATAAAACGATGTTGTCTTACATAACGGACAAAGAATTTACTGGGCCACAAGAAAAACACATTATTTGCCGTGCAAGGCAGAACTCACGGTGGATCAGGGAGGCAGCCAGGGGCTGGGGGAGGGGGAGGAGCGGAGTTTGTACGAAGTTGTTCACATCACGTGACACAACGCTCCTACCGGTAGTCAGTACAGCAGCTAGCTCCACAACAGAGACTAGGAGGTAAAACCTGCACGGAAACGTATATACATTTCCTTTAGAGCTTAGATACTTTCCTTTAGAGCTACTTTAGAGCTTTCCTTTAGAGCTCGCCTCTAACTTTGTATCAACGGACCGTCGAGCCAAAGACTTGGAGCAATATCATTAAAACGTTCACGGCATGCGAAACTAGTATATTCGAAAAAAGATGCCGAAAAGTTAATAGAAAGGTTAACAAAGCTATAAAGATACGAACCTCGCTGTCATTTTGAGTTTCAGAAACCCTGAAAGGTGGACATTGGTCAAGTTAAAGTCACATTTGCTCGTTTGAAATTTAAGACGAAAAACTAACGCGCTTGCAAAGCAAGCTTATCTTATCTTAGTGGGCGAGGAACAGAAATCAGCAGCACATTTCATGTGCACCCTGCACTTAAGCATTATAGAAAAATTTGAAATCAGGCAAAGTGTTAAATCACTCCTAATGCAATAAACTACCGCCTGAAAATAACCAAGTCTTACGTAAGAACAAAAACATGTTTTTAGTACCGAGAAGTAGTTTTGTTCTCACGAAAATCAGAATAATTTTTAAACTCTTATGCAGTGCATAATTGAAAATTTGAAAATAAAATGATAAAGATGCAAGCGTATACATTTCATCTCATGGAAAACTATGCTGATGATAGTTTGATAAATTACATGAGGTTTTATTAAGACTAATCCTTATGCAGATTCTAAGTTCAGAAAAAGTCCAGGCCACGGTTGCCGATGCAATTCATGCATATTTATGACTGTTTTTCTGCCTATTTCTCAACCATCTAGCCGGTACCAGTTACTGAACAAAAATTTGTCAGCGACTCAGCGAGGTAGCCTTGAGTATCGCAAACAACGACATTACCAATATTAACCATAATTTAGTAATTGTTGCTTGAATCTGATGCATCAAATGCGATTTAAAAATGTATGAGGCAGACAAGACGAAATCGAAAAGTGCAGAAACATTTACTCACCGAATTGGTGGATTCTACCGAGATGACTCCTCCTTTAGACGATTCTGGGACTCTGAAAGTAAAGTGGGTTTATATAGCCATCAACCAGGACAGCCATGAAAATCACCTGAACCATTAGACAGTGGTGTAATAATCGAGTTAAAATTAGCGAGATTATCAAATTGAGCAACACGGGGGTTTAGTTAAGGAGTGTTATAGTTGACACCAGACAGAGTTGACTAGCAGTATGATTCGGCGAGGGGAGCACTGAAGGCAGCTCCGCAACGTCGAACTTTCCAGAAGGCATAATTATGAGGCCATGTGGGATAAGTGTCATAGTGCAAATTTGTGTTTAACCACGCAACACGCGTTTAACGCTGTCTTGCAAGATAGGCACCGTTTTAATTTCCCTCCAGCAATTGGGGGGACGCCCGGGGTGCAGTAAAACTGTAGGAGACTCCTGGTTTGCACGTGCTCACGACATTGCACCAACACGTGCAAGCTTGATTTTCATTAGGTTGTGACGTCAATAAAGAGTGTTGACGTCAGTTTCAAAGCCTTCAAACCAAACAGTAATTTTCATTAAAAACGGAGAAATTGGAATATTTTCAGATTTTGCCGATCCTCATCGGTTAACGAAATTACTGAATTTCGTTGTGGCGCAGTTTCTTGTCGACGAGTCATCGTAAGACCCAGAAGTTTCTAATTTGAACTTATGTTTGATGGACCTAGTAGAAGTCAGAAGAAAAAGAATAATTTCTAGACAGTGAGCGATGTTGATTCCACCAGTCATCAGACCTTAACCGCCAGTTCAGGCGCCTCATTATTTGGCTTACATTAATTGTGTAGGACTTAGTTCTTAAAGTTATTCATTTCAACTCCAGTCTAAAATGCTTTTTCAAACTAACTGTTTAAGATGCAGAAACCAAGATAGCATTTTTAGAGACGTATTTGGTGGTTCGATTCTCGGGGGATTTCTACATTGATGTTTTCAACACCTTCTTATTCAATGATCTATAACTGAGTTTGATTTTCCACCTAGAATTATAAGAAGATAGGTCGGAGATCAGGGTAAAAAAGATATCCCATTCAGCAGTAAAAATTTTTGACATAATATCTATGTGTTTAAAATTTCAAAATACTCCAAAATTCCCATTTATTTTCCGTACGATTCACCAACGATTCACCAACCAACGTTAACTTCAAATTTTATCTCCAGAAGAAATTGAAAGTAGTTGAGCAATGAACTAAGTAGTATGTAAAAATCCATTACTGACATCAGCTGTTACAGTTATAGAGACTTTATGTGGAATAGCATCTGCAAAGCGTAACGTTTACGCACTGCAGCACGCAAGTCGCAAACTATTCAAGTGTCAACTAGAACAATTATTTTAAATGTCAGATTTAATGACGCTGTAGGACTTCAACTCCAAGAGCGAGAAGCGACATTTGGCAAAGTTTATCATTATCTACAAATTACAAAAACTTGGACAAATGTAAAGAAATTTTACCTATAGGAAAAACAACATTCTCTTTATTCTTCCTCAGTCTTACTATTTTCCTAGGATCATTCCAAGTTTGTTGAACATGGATGCTATAGGACTCTAGACGGTTGTATACATACATACTTGTACATGTTCATGTACATGTTCATGTACATGTTCATATTGTACATGTCGGGTACATGTCTAGGTTACGTTTTCCTTGTAAGTTGTAGAAGTCCGTTTTGCTTATTTGAGATGAAATGTCGGTTAATAACTTGTCTTTGTGTTATGTTGTTCATATGAACGTGTAATAAGTGTAAGTGTTATATTTGATAACTGATAAACTGATCAGTACGCGTGCAACTTAGCCTGTAGTGCATATAGAATAGCCGATCTGTTTTAGGTTGCTGATAGTTTAAACTTTAAGTTATGTCAAAAATTCTTGCAGAAACTCACTTCTCGGTCTGTATATGGTCTAAAAAGCACGGCCTTACGCCCTAACGCTATGGCCTATGAAGCCATAAGTCTTTACAGCTTTCTCAGAATCAGGTTGTGTAAATTTCCGTGCACAAGGCGCATATTTATAGCACTTGCTGTTATGTGGACATTTTTAACGCGACCTTTTACCAACCCTCAATAAGTAGTAAGTACAAATAAGGCCGGCGAAATATTTAAAATATATTATATTTTCCTAGGCCAATTGGTTTATAAGAAACCGAAAATAGCATACTTGAACTTATTCGAAATTGAACGTCTTGTAAGTACCCATGTGCGTGACGAGTCTTTGGAGTCTAGCAGTATCTGAGTATCAGCTTCTGTCGTCAATGCAAATTAAACTTCTCTAAATTCAGTCGACTACTCCTTGTAGTGACGACAGAAAGCTTCTTGCAGAACAGATTTCCACGTTACTGAATGTCATGTAAATGTTTCTGAACTTTACGCTATGTACTGCAATTTATACCTCCCATTACATCCATTTTAAAGTTCAAACTCAGATTCTCTGTCAAAATTAAACAAATTTGGGTCAGAATCGGCACCCAAGATAAAACGTGATTTTCTGACAATTTGTCAGGAGTTAAACTTACTGAAGCTCAAAATTGTGAGTACATTGTCTGCAGAAAACTACATTTTGGAGTCTCAAAAGACGTAAGATTCACACAATTCCCTTCATCAAGCCATCAGGGCAACGAGTAGTTCCCGTCATTGGGAAACTTCTTCCAAACATTTTCAAAGATTATCAAGAGAACTGCTCTCTCTTGGAGTGAAGCCTTAGAACAGAAACTAACTACAGGTCCAGTGAAGTTCAGTAGTTCTGACTCGAACTGAGCTTACTTTACCTTCGCCATGAAATGCTCTGGATTTTCCCAATATGAGGCTGGTAGGGCTCAGGGATATATCTATTAAATGTGGCTGTTATTACTCCTGTAAAGTTGCAATGAAGAGAACAGGAGAAGCCGAAACATTTCCTTTTCTGAAAGTTGTCGAGAAGCAAAGCCACAGTGCCCAGGCCATGTTGCAACACTATATACGGCGTAAGTGCTCGCCCGTTTTGCTGAGCAGCGGAGTATAAATTGAATTAAATTCACTGTTGACCGTTGCTATAAGTCAGGCAACTGCTAATATTATTTGCTAGCAACATCCGGCCCGGTGGTTTATGTGAAAATGAAATGTGAAAGATGTAGGCCAGTGTTAAGGGTATTATTATTGGAAGGATTAAAAGCAAATTGCTAGTAAGCAGTGTATTCTGGGGAGGCTGTGTTGACATGATAACTCAACACATCGTAACACGATTCTGTGCTGGAATTTGCAGGACGCAGCACTACCCCTCAACACTGCAAACCGCCTCATCCCCAGGTCCTGCTTTAGTGAAACGCCTCACCCACAGGGGCTCCTCGCAGCCGGGTAGAACACAGCTGGCCAATGGGCGAGCACCACCTCAATTACATTTAGCTTCTGAAGTGCAGAAAAAGCTAAACGAATATATTACTGCCTTCCGTCGCACGTGACTTAAAGACGCGCAGCTGACTAGAAGACAGGCACGTGGCAAGTCACGTGCCTCTGCAGGGTTCGACACGTGACCTCTCACATCCGTTCCCAACATTCACTACTCGCTCAAATATTGACGGAGATATATTTGCTTCAGTAACGAATTCTTTGTCCAGTGTTTGCTTCTTCATCCTGTCGTAAAAATGGTAAGGATTTTCTTAAGTTCTTGCATTAGTTGCACACTTTCACTGATATTCCAATTATGCGGGAAACAATTCTTTGAGTTCTCCTTTAAGTCAATGGTACAGGTCCCGGCCATTGGATTGTGGGCTTTCTAGTATCTGCCCTGAACTTGCTTAGTACTTTAGTATCAACTTTGCTTAATTTAACCTTGGTTTCGTAAAATACGATTATTTTCAGTCCAAGGCCAAAGGTAAGAAGCCTCAGCGATCAGGCTCCAACGTCTTCGCCAACTTCGATCAGCAGCAAATCCAGGAGTTCAAAGAAGTAAGAAACTTTTTACTCGGACTTGAACTTTGAAATTTCTCTATTCTTAGTATCGTTATGCGCTTCTCTTTTTCCTCTTTAAGTTATGTTGTAAGACTTAGCTTTGTAAAACAAATATTTAATTCCTCTCTTGCTTAATTATTTCTAAAAATTCACTGGCAGAATTGATCCCATTCTGCTTAATTTATATACCTTATGGGAAAATGACAGTTAAGTGAACATTAAGCAAACACCAAGAAATGCCAGAATCGAACGTCAGATATTATTGTTAATATTGGTGCTGAGACCACATATATAGGACATCTGATATAATGCCATTCAAAATCCTATTCCACAGTATCAAATAGACCATGGAATTTTTACTGGCCAAATAGTGGTCCAAAATTTTTCTTATGTTGGCTAAATGTTGCTGATAGTTTCAACCAAAGTTCCAACCAAAATGTAAAAGCAATGTTTGTTGAACATTAAAGCCGTAAATATGAAGGCGTTTGACATGATATTCTGAAAAAAGGTGAGTTTTCAAAAGCCAACAAATTTCTCTTGACTTCAAAAGACAACTAATTTGGCACTATGATGGCTTCAAGCAACCATAAAAAATCAGTAAGGAAAATTCCGAATAACAAACATGATTGCTAACAACACCTTTACATTTCGGCTAACGACCCACATCCTCAGGCTTTCACAATCATCGACCAAGATCGTGATGGATTTATCAGCGAGAAAGATCTGAAAGACATGTGGGCTTCTCTTGGTAAGATACTCGCAAAGCACTAACCGCAATTTTTTGATTTGATTAAAAATTAACTGTACCTTTTTAGTACAATAGGGATTATTAAAATCTGAATAATATTTGGGATAACCATGTTGGGAAAATCACTTTTTATTTTCTGGGATCTGATTCAGTGTTCAGTGTTGGTTACTATTTTCATGTAAACTTCAAACTTGTCATACAGAATCAGGATCCTTTCATCAGATGTCACAAAACTTGTCAACGACAATTAGAGTAAGCTCACGTTTTACAAGAAGTTGCCCGTTTCAGATCAGTCTTCCGACACTTTGAAACACCAACATCTATTTCACACTAACCCCGGTTGTAGTGTTAGCACACACACACGAACAAACACACGAACAAACACGCGAACAAACCCACGAACACACAAACAAACACACAAACAAACACACAAACAAACACGCGAACAAACATACGAACACGCGAACAAACACACATACGGATACTTCAGTTTCCTCACCCTCACGTGTGTCAGTGCTCTGCTACAGTTAGCACATAGTTAACAGGGCCCAAGTTCCACCCGCCCCAACAAGCATACTGTCAGGGGGAAGTCTGACTGTTGCTCCAACCGTCTCTTTCCCTAAACCGGCCAAACTGTTATCCCTCCTGCTTCCCACGTCCATGTCTATAGTATAGCGAAGTAGTTGGCCAGGCCGCTGACACTTGTCGTGATTCCCCTGCCTAGGAATGCCATTCTGGTGTTCGCACCACAACACTCTCAGTCGAAGTGTTGACATCTCCGCTCCCTCCTTGTGGACTGTCCAGCTTTGTGTACAGCTCCTAGTTTTTGCAACACACATCGGGCATGCAGGCTGTTAAAGTTGGGAAGGCGCTACACAAGCTGGCTAAACTTTAGGTTATATCGGAGTTGTAGGCTACTGACAATTCTCTCTGTACCTGCTTCAACTAAGAACCTCAACACATAAGCTTCATCAGTCATCATCTTTATAACTCATCTAGACTTCTTGTCGATTTAGGACTTCTCACTTTTTATGACACTATGCGAGGCAGCTAGGTTCGGTTAAATAAACACCCACAGATTCCAGAGCATCTGGACTGCGGTTCCGGTTAAATAAATCAATTACCAGCGCCACGGAAAACGTTAAGTCTCCAGACTTACAAAGCCATATTCTACCGACACATTTGCATGCCGATGGTCAAAGCTTATTATCCCTTCCTGAAAAGTGGTAGCGAAATTTACTCTGAAAGAGTGAAAATATGTCCAAATAGTACATGTCGGAATACTGGTTCCACACCAACACTTCCACCCAACACTTAACAGATACTTCGCCAAGTCCCCAAGGGGGGCCAACTTAATTGAGCCCGCACAGCGGGGAAGCCGTACAAGCACATCAGGTAGTTGCAAGTCAAGTTCAACGACA
The DNA here is from genome assembly GCA_000226015.1 of Mnemiopsis leidyi. Lineage (NCBI taxonomy): Eukaryota > Metazoa > Ctenophora > Tentaculata > Lobata > Bolinopsidae > Mnemiopsis > Mnemiopsis leidyi. The sequence goes on from JH153040.1 coordinate 53,271, forward strand.
AGCTGCAAGGTTGTAACTGACATTCCGACAAAGTTCATGTCTCATATATGATTCTAAATATGGTAATGCGATTGTGCAACTTCTTCCTGATTGTGAGCATACTCCTACTTTGGGTGATACAAATAAGCATATCAACATGACAAAACATGTGTGTAAATTTCAAGAGGGCAATATCTCATTCATCCACCCAAACATCACTGATAACCTCTGTCGTATTAGGAATCCTGCAAGACGACAAATTCTGCGCTGATATGTGCAAAGTGAGCCCCGGACAGATCAACTTCACCGCTTTCCTCACTTTTATGGGAGAGAAGCTGCAGGATACTGATCCTGAGGATGTTCTCCACAACGCCTTCGCTTGTTTCGACGTGCACAACACGGGAGCGATCAACCAGAAAATGTAAGTTTGGGGGAGGTTGTTAGTTCGGGGCAGGTTGGGTCCTGGCCAGGCATGGGACCCAGCCTTACCCGGAGTTGATTTCATTTCCACTTTTACTCTTCACCGTACCCTTAGGTGTTATCAAAGACGATTCCTTCCTTTCCGAAATGATGAAGGAGGCCACTGGACCCCTGAACTTCACCATGTTTTTAACTTTTATGGGTGACAAACTACAAAACACGGACTCGGATGACACCTTGGTCAGCGCCTTTTTAACAATCGACAGTGAGAATACTGGTCTAATCCCCAAGACACAGTAAGGAAAGATTGGAGCATGCCCCCAACATGCCCCCGACATGGAGCATCAAGCAAGAGTTCAGCATGGCGCACCCCCATAGTTTTATTACGTTTATGATGCAGTTTGAAAGCGAGTTGAGCTGAAGCATGCAACTCTCTTATATCTTCGTTTTGTCGTTGACTTAGCGAGTTGACTGTAAGGTTACATAGTCTATTGATAAGCACAACAAGTCTAAAAGCCTTAATAAATGGTCTTTATGAGACTTTAGATAATGGTTAAATAAAAGACCCGCCATAAAAACCACAGCCCTTCTCAAAAAGTCAACGACGATTTGAACTTTGCTGAATGTACATATTATTTGCAGTGTACCTGTAAGCTATCTATCTGGGTGCCTGTCTCACTGTATCTGCTAGCCACTTGTCACACCAACCTAAATTACAAGTCTGCAATCGCAGACTCGTATTTACTTTTACAGTCAGTCATTATAAGGTATGTTTGACGTGGACGTGGATTTGAGTCTGATATCATGTGACTTGCTGTGACAAGCGGAAAGCAATTAGTGAACAGGTCCTGGTAAACTATAGTGCTGTGTGCCCCGGTTTGAGTGCTGGCGAGCATGTCGTCCTGGCTGTTAAGGAGAAGATACCTTCTTTCTCTAACTTGGAGATACAACAGAGAGCTAACGTGAAGGCACTGCAGTTCAGGAGTTGGACAACCTCACAGAAGCCATATATCAACAGCCGCAACAGACCAGCATTTCCATTTGATGACAACTCCGGCTTACTTTTAACTGATATATCTTTACTTTCCTTAAGTTTTCAGCAGAATATTTTATGAGAGATAAACTTATGCTAACGAGATGCAAAATTCAAGCCGAAAGCATCTTCGCAATTTTTAACAAAAAAGTATCGCACATTTATTTAAAACGTTGCTGAAAAGCATTTTCGACAAATTTGAATAACACGAGACATTGTTTTATCCCACAACTTGCATTTGCTTGAAGTTTTATTCGAGAAGGAACATTCCACCGATTCCTCATTAATTAGCAGAGTTACATCAGAATTATATCAACATTCAAGCCATCCGTCAAACTGCATCCAAGAGTTTTATAGTTCTTTATTTGTAAAATATTTGAATTCAAATGAAATTATGAGCAATCAAGGGGTTTCTAAAATGAAAAACTGGGCTTAGGCCAAAACAGGTGTCAAATGTCAATCCTGTAGTTACAAAGTTTAACGAGACTATTTCAGAAGCCCCTTGGCATAATCTAGCTGATTGCAAGTTTTCTTTCACTTTGAAAGGCATGTTAACTTGAAGCATCATAAGAAGCACAAAATAACGAGATTTTTTCAGATTCACCAACGCTCTCACCCAGCTCGGCGACAGATTCACTAAAGAGGAGGTAAAACTTAATCCTTACTTCAGATTTTAAACTCCTTATTTTCAGATTTTAAACTCCTTACTTTCAGATTTTAAACTCTTTACTTTCAGATTTTAAACTCCTCACGTCAGATTTTAAACTCTTTACTTTCAGATTTTAAACTCCTTACGTCCGATTTTAAACTCCGTTTTTGCTTGTTCACACAGAAAAGTTGGACCGTTTTTTCCCAATGATATACTTACAGCATATATTAATATATTACATATAAGGAAAGTTTGTCCAAAACTTAAAGTTTTTCGACCATTCTTAGCGCTGTTTTGTTTCAGATTGCCCAGATGTACGATGTGGCCCCAATGAAAGGAGACAATGTGGACTGGAAACGATTCATCAAGCTGATCAAATACGGCGGAGACTTCGAGGAGGAAGCATAAACCCGAAAACGGACTAGATCTGGAATATAATCAAATAGTTTTGGGTCACATGGACTGATCATCCGACATCTCGATCTTAAGTTAATTACAAGCTAATTGATTAAAAGTAATTATCCAACCTAGAGTTTTTGGTTGGCATGTGCACATGTTAAACGGGTTCGACCTCTTTATCCCGGGCCCGGGCCGCAAGGGGGAGCTAGAGTTTTATGTTGTTGTGGTACCATAGCGATTTTCTGATCAACAATTTTTGTTTTAATGTTTTATTCGTGGAGCTATACTTTATATAAATCTCTGTACATATTATAAAAATTTACTGTGGAGAAACGAAGTTCTTCTATTCTTGCGGTCACAAATTTCATACAAAAGAAGGAAGGGCGATAATTGACAGTGCAATTAGGACACAGAGCTGGCCTGCCTTTTATTAAAACATTTACTGAACAGAAGTTAGACGGCATGAACATAATATTAGAGCTAATAAAAAGCGGGCACACTTTTGTGGATTCTCTTGTCGAAATTTTCATTGAAAGGTGACAAGACCCGAAATGCATGGAGCTGGAAGTGGAGGTCGATGATAATGCAGGGATATGAGAGAGAACCCGAGCAAAATAATGGCTTCATGTTTAACTTTAGAGAAGCAGCGCAAATTGTATGGGCACGTACATAAAATTAAAGCTAAATTAGTTTGCAATTATTTTTCCAGATACAATATGTAACAATAAGCTGTCCAGTTCAGTTAAAACAGATAAATTGAAGGTCCAAACGGATGTTGAATATTCTAAAATTCTATGTTTTTACTTATACCTATAGTAAGTTTAATTTCAACCAAAAGAAACTGACATATGCTGAGCTTCATCTATTTTGGGTGAATAGTAGAAACCATGCAATTACATGAACAAACACTCACCTAGATCTTCAAGGGTAGCAAATATTTTCATCGTCAAGGGAGGCGAGACAAGAGTTCGTAGCCGTACCACTCAATAAGAATACTGATAACTGTGTCGCATTAGCGACTAAATACACCCAACACGAAATCTAGCGTCGAACTGCTGAAATTGGTAGTAGTCAAGTTTGATTTACTGACCTGAAGTTCATAACTATTGTTAGCAGGACTATAAGACTAACTCCTGCCATAAGAGCTAGTCCAAACATCGATTGGACAAAATAATTTTCGTATAAGCGCTGTTGTTGTATCGTAAGTGCTGCTTTCCCTTTTGCACCAATTCTATTGCAGAAAGTTTCTTAACTTCTTAATCCAAAACTTTTTCCTTTCCCAATTCGAGGGTTTAGTGTTTTCCCTTTATTGAAAAGAAATCTTCAAAAGGTGAAGCTCTTCTCGAGGCCCGCATTTCTTCTATCATAAAAGCATTTTTGGACTGAAGTGCTGCAACCGGTAGCCAGACTGGATTGTATGAACTAGGTAGCAGAGGTGCCTGGTGCGCTGCTACAATCTAATGTACTAATATTAAGGTGCTACGTGCAGCACATCACATCTTATTTCCTTAATATATATCCACAAGCGGTCGTTTAAGTAGCGCAATAAAAATAAGCCATTTCTTCCTTTCTATAAATTGACAATCTCTCTTCCGCTCCATCTGTCTTTCAAAATATAAACGACTTCTAACTGACTTAGTAACTTAGCCTTACAAACAATATAAAAAAGAAGCGAAGGATTACAGCATAGAGTTTACCTCGTTCATTTGACCATGAAGCTAGAATAGGAGCTTTCTCTTGAAAGTAACATCTGCACTGCATATACTAGCTGGAGCTAATTTTGTCAGTATCAGCATTTGCTTTAGATAGGGAATAAAACATTTAGAAATTATTGAGTTGAGTTTTTCTTGCGCTCCAATAAGAAGACGTACTGGAAGAACGACATAGTTTAATGATAAATTTGAAAATCTCAAAATAATGGTACATAACAGATAGCAATTAAACATAACGCATTGCACAACGTTCTTTAATCAAACCATGCAAACACAGTTAATTAAACTTGAATATTTCACAACATTGTAAACAATTGTCCCGTCGGAATCTGAAATTCCTCACGGTAAGTTTATTCTATAGTTGGCAATTGGCATGCACATAGCTTTCTAGAATTCAACTAATATCTACAACACCTTGAATAGAAATTCTATGACCATTATCTTAATGATATCCCCATGCAATTAAAACTTATAAAATTTTAATTAGAACAGTATTTGATTAAATAGAAATACTAAAATCTATATATACAACAAATATTAAATCAAACAAGCAAACAGTAAGATAATTTAAGTGCATCAAAAAGCTCATTAAGATAGTAGACTACAGGACACAGTGCAGATTTCGCACCGTGTCTAACAAAATACCGGACATTATTAAAACATGGTAATAGGTTGAAGGGTCTTAAATATCTCATAGTTTATAATATTACGTATTGTTCTTAAAAATTGGTTAGAAAAACAAAAAGACTGCTCTGCTCTCAGAAACACGGAAATCACTTTGTCACTGAATCGTGGTTGTAACTCTTCATCAAACACTGGTTTTTCAATCAATCACATCATCCTCGTCATCGGCAGGGGATGGTAGTTCCACTTCCACTTTGCGTGCACTTGACCGGGTCACACGTCTCTGTAAAGGTTATTTGAAATCAGGTCTCTGCAGCTGCTTAGCTGTCTGCTTTTTGGCAACTTTTCTCTTGACTACTCTCACGGTCTTCCCATCGGAATTAGTGTAGGTTTGTACAACATTTGTCTGTGTGTCTGTCTGTCTATTGGCCTAAGTAAGAGGTGGATGTTTAAGCATGGTAATTTTGTATGGAAAGTTTTATGCTTGGTTTGATCAAAGAAAATAAGCTTAATATAATTTTTCATAACCGACCTGCTCCGAGGCTTCTCTCTTGCTAAGCTTCGTCTGAAAAGAAGGTACATTAAAAGACCAAAGACACCCATAAACATTGTGCTAATGATGCTAATGTAAATATCACTCGACCGTAAAAGACCAGACAGCGGCGTTTAAATAATTTTGCATTTTATCTAAGAATGTGCTTTGCTAATTCTGACCATGATTTTGCAGTTTCTAAGCATCAACAACTGAGCATAGTATCCAGATTTCGTAATGAGCGAGCTATGAGAAAAATTGCAAAGTAAAAGTTTTGAGGGCGATATTTTTTGCTGAAATGTGGACAGTGCACCTACATTAGAGCACTCCAAAAGCTGTATTGATAATCAGGGTAATTATCTTCTGATTCCATAGACCAGGTTGGTGATGAACTATCTATAGCCGGATTTTCCGGTCTAATCGGGTCTTCTTCTGGGATTTGTGTAGTGCTACTGGAAAGTGCGGCATACCGAGAACGAAGTTTTGTAGCTTTTGAATTTGGTTTTTTGTTGGTTTTTCCAGATGAAACCTTCGCCGGGTATGTGATCTGAGTGACGAGTGTTGAAAGTAAAAAATCGGTATACAGTAATGATACAGTAATGATGTGTTGCTATAGTTTCGAATATGTTTCCATAAATCAGGTAGTTAATTAAGCTTAATGTTTCTACTGAGTTATAATGTGGTCTTGTCCAACATTTCTTGTGTAACAGAAAACAGACCGTTGTTGTAGAGGGGCAGAAGTCGTCCTTTCAGACAGTATTGAGTGGAGTACCTCAAGGAACGGTGTTGGGACCTATCCTGTTTGTGCTGTACATCAATGACCTACTCAGCACCATTAACTTTAGCGACGGTTTTAGTTTCGCGGACGACACGAAACTGATTGGAGCGATTAAGGGGCTTCCTTGTGTTGAACTTCTTCAAGAAGACCTAAACTCAGTCATAAGTGGTCAAGGAACAACAACATGGAGCTGCATGAGCAAAAGTTTGAGGTAGTCAGCTATGCTCTTTACACTTCCAAGACACTGAGAGAACTTCCTTTCCACCCTGCTAATGTCGAGTTCAGGACGCCTAAAGGTCACAAAATAGCACCACAGGATACTGTCCGTGACCTTGGCGTTCATGTAAGTGGACACCGACAATGGGGGCCACACATTGAAAGGACTGTACAGGGGGCACACAAAATGGCAGCATGGACATTGAGTGCTTTCAAAGACTGCTCTCCGACAGTTATGCTGACGCTGTATAAAAGCATGGTGAGACCAAAGCTAGAGTACTGCTGTCCTGTCTGGAACCCCACCAAAGTAACAGAGATTCAAAAGCTGGAGAATGTACAGTGATCATTCACCAACAAGATCTCGGGCTGTAGAGAGCTTCATTACTGGGAGAGACTTAAGAAACTGAAGCTAATGTCACTTCAGAGGAGACGGGAGCGCTACTGTTTCATTCATGTGTGGAAGATTCTGCAAGAGGAAGCTCTGAACGACGTTAGGTTCACCTTTAAAATGCACCAGAGGCATGGTTTGAAAGCAGAAATCCCAGCTGTGAGCAAGAGCGCCCAACTGTCAGTAAGATCAGATTACGACAGCACCTTTAGAGTTAGAGCAGCTCAGCTATTCAATCTTTTACCACCTGAACTCCGTAGTCTCACCACACTCGGGAGCTTCAAGGCTGG
>JH153040.1:60304-72361 GCA_000226015.1 Mnemiopsis leidyi
ATAGCACCAGAGGCATGGTTTAAAAGACAGAAATCCCAGCTGTGAGCAAGAGCGCCCAACTGTCAGTAAGATCAGATTACGACAGCACCTTTAGAGTTAGAGCAGCTCAGCTTTTCAATCTTTTACCACCTGAACTCCGTAGTCTCACCACACTCGGGAGCTTCAAGGCTGGTCTTGGTCGTTTCTTGGAGCAATACCCAGACACTCCACCAGTTCCGGGATACACTCCGCAGAACGACAACTCACTGCTGAGCTGGGGGAGGACGCACACGATGCAGTTGTCCCGTGCATGAACTGCCAAACTCTCCAAAACGTACCAAAACGAGAAGGAGGTGCAAGAGATTTCATACACTGCTTTACCACACCCATAACTTTGTAAAGGACTGGTTGTTATAAATGTATTAGTTAAAATAGTAGGTTAAAATAGTAGGTGGCGGTTGATTGTGTTACAAAGTTTTTATTCTGCATGGCAACTTTAATCTACACAGCACAGAGAAAAAACTCGCGTAAAATGTGGCGATTACAATGAAAAAGTGAATACGTATTTTTTAACCGCGCGTTACGTCGCGTCTGCACTCTGCGAAATTTTGAAATTAATCACTTCACTCTTCTATAAAGAATCTTAAGTCATTAAGCTTCATGACAATGCATCTGTTGAAAGGAAAACGACCTGACTTTTTCTCTTGACAGGATGATTGACACTTGCTGTAGGTCATTCTCGCAGCCGAGGTTATCATCAAAGCAATGTCTTACGTGATGCTTACATTGTAAAGTAATCAAGTACGTTGTTTAACCTTTACACAAAATAATGTTGTACGCCATTTTTTACAGCGTTTACGCAACACCGCCCAATACACATTTTTCATGGGAAAGGTACTGTAAGTGTGACTGAAAATTCGATTGGAGAATGCTTGTAATCAAATCACATGCAGTGCACTAGAATTTGTATTGGTAACCGGTGCAGTGTAACATATCGATAATTCTACACTGAAAATCACACCGAAGTTGTAAAATAGATATTCGTATTTGCAGTGATATTAACACAGAGAGTTGATAACAAGAGCACATGTAACACCATTTTACCACGAACATACAGTGCGTGTGTGTGTGTGTGTGCACATTATCAAGAGAAATATAAATAGATTGGATATAATTGACAAATGGCACTGTAGGATATCATACTGTTGATACACAAATAGAAACAATACATGACAGTGTGGTTTGGTGAGATTTACCGGTCAATTTTGTGGTCAATGTTTGCTAAAATGTTTGCTAAAATGTGGGATGATATCGCAGCAGACGATCTTATCTTTAAATTTGTGACATGAATAAATATCAGATGAATATAAAGCATAGTAGATAACTTAAACAAATAATAAATAGGGGACGATTGTGAAATATGTGTGCGATGAATGAGTTTGTGTTCTTTTTCAACTATTTAATGATAAAATATGGCATGACAGTTTCAAAGCTTTAAATCTAAATTGAACTGTTGACAACATAATAATGGCGTAATATTCAGCTGGGTTACTATGATTGCACATTGGATTCTGGCATGTAAACTCTGAGCAACTGTAGACAGTATTAATACCATTAACATGACCAAATCAAGAATCTTGTAATGTTCCACCAATCCACACACTTACAAATCTATATAGAGACCTTGTCATAACAACGATATATGTGACACTTACAAACTTTTGAACGTTTGATTCACAATTTACTGCAACTTTACTTTGACGAATTATTGCAACTACACAAAGTTATTATGCCGCAACACGAGTAAATATGTGTAATGAAGAAGAAATATTTTACATGTTCCGCTACATAGTTACCTATTTGACTTTACTAGGAACACACGAACTGCACGGGCTGATTGAAGCCACACAAGTCCGAGGCTAATTTAGAAGGAGCCTAGAGCTGCCGGATAGAATTAACAGATGTTAGGTAACTATATTTTAGTTAGTATGGCTCGTTCTTGATCACACTTACTGTTACTGTGATCTAATATCTGGATCTGAGGCTGATATTGTACTCTACAAATGTAGACTTTACCTGGTGTAGCTGTACCACACAGTAAATACTCCTGTGTTATAACTTCTGTAGACTACTTGTTTGGTTAAGACTGCCACCATATAGATATAGTTAAATACTACTTTTAGAAAAAAAATACATTATCAAATCCTAGGGAACTTATCAAACACAGACGCTGACACAGACGATGACACAAACGCTGAAAGTTAGAACAGTTAGTGGGATAACTAACGCTTGCAGCATTATTTGTCTCGACTAACTTGCGTCTTGGAACCTGCTGGTATTAGTCATGGAATGAAACTGGAACACTGATCACTAAGCTGATTACAACGTACATGTACACTTATACTAGTACATGTACACTTATAGTAGTACATGTTTTACTGTACATGTCTATTGTGTAAAGCCTACACATTAAGTGAATGTACAATGTAAAATGTACAATTTATGTGGGACTGTATGCAAATTGTACTTGTCCCCGAATTCAATTTACTCCTTACACTCTACATTAGTACATGAGAGTTGTACATTAAAGCTACCTATTACCGCAGTCAATATGCATCAGTAGAGAGATAAACGACATATAATGAAGTACAGTTTTGTTTCCTGCTGCGTAGAATTAAACGTTGAGTAAAAAGTATTAGGTTGCAGTCGATACAGCAAAATCGTTGATCGTCTGGAAATCAGGAAATCTATCAAAGTTCCTCGACAATAGATAATAATCTCATACTTATTTTAATTCGGACACTCCAACAGCCACATGTTACACAAGTGTAACGGCCAATTACAGGAGGCCGAATGTACAATTATACAAACACGCCAGTGACGGTTAAGGTAGTGTGTACCATACTTTTATCGCCCGAGACTTCGCTGCAATGGGCAGCTACTCATTTAACCCTCAATCACGGTTTCCCGATCATTCGGCTGAGTCGACCGAAGAAGGTTGCATAGGCAAATTCCCTTAGCGCACTTCTCTAGGACTGGCGGATACGGGATTTGAACCCCCGACCTCCTGCGTGGGAGCCGAGAAGCAAACCACTACATCACCAGCCCATATGATGATATTTTAATGGGCCAAATGTTGAATAACCTTTTTATAACTGCCAATTTGAAGGGTAGTGGTAATCAAATGAAAGACCATTTGCAATGTAAATTTATTTATATTTGAATGAAGTCAGAAAAACCTCACCTTATTTTCAAACTGACATCTTGCTTCACGCAATCATACTTTTGTCAATAATCAGCCAAAACAAAGTATGCTTCAAATCATAAGCAACCAGCAAGCTGGGTTAAGAGAAATCCCATACAAAACCCGGTAAAAGTTATTTTTAAATCAGCAGGATGCTATAACAGTGTGACGTATTATCGGGTAGAATTCATTTAAATTTGATATGTAGTTACCACTTGGTACTTCAGCAAATTATCCCAAAAAACTTACGAATTCAAAACATGCACACACTCGCAAACAGACACACAATTCCCATGCTCACACTCACTCGCACTCCTTTTTGTGTCGGCACTGCGATACTGTGGCGACGTGACGATTTACTCTTCTTCTGGATGTAATTTATTATTGGAATTTCAGCAAATATGATTCAATAAACAGGGAGATCGAGTTAAGTTTCAAGTCTTTACTTTGAAGGATTAAGAGACATTGTATTGACCTTAGTCGCAGCACTCACAAATCAGTAAGGCTACGATTTCAGTTTTAGTGAGGTGACAACAATTAACAATTATTTTGACTTTCGAATTCCAGTGAATTTAATTTGCGTCATATCTTTAGTAAAGCCCCCTTTCATTGGACAAAGTAACATTTTGTAAGAAGAAATATTCTTGAGAGCGCATTGACCCCAACAATAGAGATCCACAATTCAAATGTAGCTCTGGCAAACAAGAATACTCATGTCCTAATTAACTGTGATGAACGACAAATTAACTGCCTTAAATTTCTTCAGAGCCAATTATCTTGCTGGTTATTTTGCTATTAGTACACATGTAAAATAACAGCTGAATTTCCTCCTTGCATTTCCAGTGTTAAATCCACCACCCGACCAGTATGTTAATTAGCACGTACCACATTTTTTATAGTCAGTGTTCTAAAGTATTATGTTACAGGCAGGACACTTGTCACATGACCGGTACGACAAAATTTTCTATGTGGTATGAGTGTCAATGGACAATGTAAAATATGTGGCTTGAGGAGATATTACTACATTTTTCAAAAGACGAGTGTTATGCGGCTTGAGTCAGGTGGGTTAATGAACACTTCACGACACATACTATGTATTGTGCACGTGGACAAAACCAGTGTGTTCATTATACTATATCCGCTAACCCCCATCATCCAATCTTCTCTGCCGGCCAATAACATTTCTATTTAATATACACAGTCCTAGATAGATTGTTATATCGTCAATTACGTGATCAATGTTTTTACTTATTCCAGGTTTGGTGACAATATCATAGCCAATACTACACAAGAAATTTGTATTTCTAAGAAGTCACATAACAGTTTGTCAAAACCCAGAAAACCAGTGATAATTTTAAGACACTAACCGAGGTTTCCTCAGGGTCTGGAAGGTAATCAGGATCCGAGTATGTTCCCTCGTCAAGAGGATGCTGCATCTCCTCGATCGTTGGGGGCGGCATGGACATGGGCCGGCTCCCGCGCGACTTGTGTGCACGCCGTCTTTGTCGTGCTGCACTCTGAGAAAACGTAAATCTTTATTTTATATTTGAAGTTTTCAATCTGGACATAGCAGTTGACTATTTCAATTAATTGGTAGCAAATTTTCGAGCAGAAAATGTTGGTAAAGCTTATAAATTAGTATACTGTTAAGTTTCTTTCATTCAAAACATTTCTCAACAGGGCTTCGGCTCATTGAGCTTGCAATCTGTCATCACGTGCTCAATTTGGTTCCGTCTCTATCAATCTAGGACCAATTAGAACTAAGGAATTTGTGTAAGAATGCTAGAGTAAACCTTCACTATGAAGCTTGATTAATGTGGAGCTTTAACTTTCAGGGAAACCCTGAACAGTTTGCCGCGCAACGAAAAGAATGTACACGCAGTACAAAATTCGTAATGGAAATGTCAAATTCTAAAGTGAAGTCATAAGAGAACACGAGCTAAGAGAGCAGACTTGGATACTGCCGTTAGGTCCGGGATGTTAAGGAATGAAGGTAGAGTGAAGGGTGCGAGTATGGGTGACAGGTTTAGAGATCTTAATTTTAACGTCGGTGTCAGTGAGCCTGCAAAGCTGCCGAAATTTGTCGCTCAACTCCCAAAGGAATTGGATTGTGCCTGAGAGGACTTCCATAGCTTCAATAGCTTGCAGTAGGTATCGAATTTTCATATTTACTGCAGAAAGGGCTGAACAGACAAATTTCTCGAACAGGTTAATTGTTATATAATTTTGTCACACTTCAAAATCACACTTCATGAAAATCATTATTTTCATGCTTGAGTTTGGTCCATTGCACATGCTATTTTGACCTAGAATATGAGTAGCTTTTATAGTCGGCTTATAATTAACTGGCTTATCGTCTTGCGGAGGAGACATGTGAAAAGTCGGACCGCAAAATTGTATCTAGATAAAAGATATAGATTATCGGTAAATCTGAATAACAAATTTCATACAAATAATGGGTACCGCATTCCACGGATCCCAGAACAGCCACAAAATTATTTCACACAAAATTCTTAATTCGAATAGTCAAACACATGGCGTTAAACATCCCAGCTTCCCGAATTTACTTCATTTAAGACATTCTAGATAGACAAAAGTTCTTTATCGACATGGTCAAGAACATCCTGACAGCCGGCCCAGTTACCATAATCTCAGTAAACTATAGGTAATTATATAATATTAAATATAGGTAAAATTCAACTAATCTTTGTTACCAATGTAGAAGAAGGAGGAAATGTATAGTCAGTCAGTCGGGAAAGAATGTCAGTTAAACTACAAGCAGTGACAACTGTCCAGTTCTTCTTGTTGTTGAACTTATGCTGTGTTTTTGGACTTTAGGTTAATTGAGTGGTCCCAGGCTTTCGACTGGAGTTGCGGTGTTAAATCGATTTAACGACGCGTCAACGATCCACCTCCCACTTAATGTTGTAATTAACCATTTGTTTTAGGTTGTTTGCTTGAAGTAAGAGATGAAGGGGTAAAAAGAGCATCAAGTGAATAAGACGAATAACAAGGGTGAAGGAGAAATGAGAAAATATCATAACTTATGATCGAAAAAGATAACTTGAGCTTCGATCTGTAAATCAAGATAAAACGGGACACGTTCGCACATATTCACTTGGCAGACCTAAACTAGGTTTAGTACCTGGTATAAGTGGTACACATATTCACCCAGATTTAAGGACTGAACAAGTTTAGCTGAATGGGTGTCCTTGATCTCGAGAGACCAAATAAATAAAATGTTAAATACGTATTTACATGGCTACAAGGATAAATCACAATCTGATAAATTGGAAAAAAGAAATTAGGGAAGATTGTTAATAATTGTACTATCATCATAAATTCCGAACTTCCTAAATACAGAGTTATACTTTTTAAAACAACGTCGTAAACTTTTTATTAGAATCAGTCTATTATAGCCTCTATTAACAAGTATGGTAAAATTCTATGAATATGAGGTGTTAATAAATCAAGGCTAGTACATATAATACCATAACGTAGTATCTGACTAAAAAATACGTTATAGCCTATTTCCAAAGGAATATTTCCGTGGGGGAAGGTAAGTGATACTACATGAAAGTTAAAGTCATCAGTTTTGTTGTATACTGAAATTTCTAGACCTTTAACACAAGTGAAATTTGTAGATAGAATAAACAGTTTCTGGGTTTTGCCAGGAGGATGGTCACGACTCACAGTTAAAACTCCTTCGCGAGACTATTCGCCGGTTAATATTAAGCTGACTATAAGTTAAAAATATTTTATGGCTGTAAGTGTATGGCTGATTTCTGGTAAAATGTGCTGATGTAACCTGTGGTGGAGGTTCAAATTCCTCAAATTCTTGAAACTCGAAAACATCCTCGCGAGTGTATTGTGAGTAAGGCTCAGCAGAGCTGGTGGCGTGAGTGAAGTGATCGCGTGATGTGATCCCGTGTTGGCCCGCCACGTGATCCTGAGTATACACCACATTGCTAGACAGCACTTGTATCGGATTCCCATTCTCATCATACTCCTCCAACACGATCTGTGGGAGAATTAACTTAAACACAAGTAAATATTTTAAACAAACTCCTACATGATCGGGTCTATCTCCGTCCATGTCAGCTGACAACTCCACAAACTCGTCGTCCATTTCGAACATCTGGGAGTCTACCCTGTACAACCTCCCGTACCCGTCGTCTTGGGGGAACTGCGCGTTGGGCGGCGGCGCAGAGCTGCGATTCAGACGTTCTGTCTCTCGGCCGTCGGTTTGAACAATGGGGCCAGACTGCCAGGTTAGAAAATAAGGTGTCACGGCAAAAACAGGATAAAGTGTTTAATGTTGATGTTGAAAGTATTGACTTTGTCACAAGGTTGTTCAATGGTTGCCATTAGGTAAAGTTCGATTGAACACAGCATATATCAGGTGTCATTTTGATGCGATCAGTTGAGGGGCCAATTAGATAAGATGTTGCCTCTAGTGTTATTATGTCGTTCAACACAATCTTTTTAATTAGCGTTCTTAGATAATCAGATTAAAACTTGGAAGTAAACTCCAGAGCATCCGTAAGAATCAGATATAACGATGTGGAATCCTTACAACATATTATCTTCGTAAGATCACTATTTTACGTTGAAATATAGCACGAGCTTTTAATTACTTACGTTATTTTGCATGTACTGGCGTTGCATTTGATCAGCTATCATGACTTGTCCCTGGGAGATTCTCATCAAGATACAAAACGAAGTTTACCAATTTTCCATTACGTTCCAGAAATAAAAATTGGCAACAACCAAAGGCTCCAGCTGGGAAGGGGGACCTTTTCTATTAACAATGCACAATGCACCTAGTACATTGCAGTGCAATATGTTATGAAATTCCGTTTAGCCGTTTTCAACACGCTATAGAATAATAAAATGTTGGCTTAAAAGCTAAATAATGGACTGAGAAATGAACGGAAAATCAAATCCCTTGAAAAAACTAATACTCTAAACATCGCATACCCTAAACACAGCTTCCATGAGGGTCCGGCTGAAGTTTTGCATGGCCATCCTAGCGTACTGAGAAGAGTAGTCGTACCCCCTTTCTTTGATGTTAGCTATCGTCCTGTCTATCTTCTGTTTGTAATTTTGTTTGTAAGTTTGTAAATATTGTTTACATAGTGTATACCTAGTTTATACATAGTGTATACCCCCTCTTTCTTTGATGTTAGCTATCGTCCTGTCTATCTTCTGTTTGTAAGTTTGTTTGTAAGTTTGTAAATATTGTTTACATAGTGTATACCTAGTTTATACATAGTGTATACCCCCTCTTTCTTTGATGTTAGCTATCGTCCTGTCTATCTTCTGTTTGTAATTTTGTTTGTAAGTTTGTAAATTGAAACTATCAGGACCAATGGAAGAATTCAGGTCAAACAATTTGTAGTGGTTCTGCCGAAACATATCAACTAAACAAAAAAAGATGTCATCTTTTAATAACTTTGGTAATAATCTATTGTTTGATAAATTTATGATCAAACCTCCTCATTCTGCCGGAGGGTTGGGTGCAGCACTTTCTTGTACAGATAAGTCGAACCCTGACAAGATATGTAAATATGTAACACCGTCTTACGTTTTATTGGGTAAGCCAGATATTCTGACACATGTCTCTAATATTTACCGTTTACCAGAATTAACTAACAGATGCCAATTACTATTGTCAACATGTAACAATGCCAAACATTCTCTTGGTCTAGCACCACGACAGTAATGATTAGCTTTGAATAGATAATCAATATGCAGTGTAAACAGTGAAAGACATGAGATCTGTCAAATTGGTTTAACTGGTCTATTTCCCATTTGTGTCACGTGTAACACTTACTCTCGTTGCTGGTGACACCAGCCAGATGATGAAAAGAGTTTTGAAGAGATAATATCCAGGGAACCAGGAAATGAACACGTCAGTGAAGAGGGTAATTGCATTGAAGAACGCAAAGACAATCCAGTACATCATCCATTTTACCTAAAAAAACAGAAGTCAGTGCCAAAGTGATATTTTGAATCGAAATTTAGATGAGTTCTCAGTCTAGCTAGATTGTTTATTATTATGTTAACTCCAAGCATTACTCCATCAACTAATTAACTGACTTTTAAATCTCTATTGAAGCTATAGCTCATTTAAAACTCACGTATTCTCGGGTATTCTTGGTTTTTACAGCTTTGTAGGATGAGTAGGCAGGGTACAAAGTTCCAGCTGATATGCTGAAAATTATATAATTGATTTCATAAATTTTGCGTCCAAAAAGAATCTTGTGTCCAAAATAGTGGTGTCTTAATTTCAATTTTGTTATTCAATGAAATTTCGAGTAACTGCACATGTCACAGTGAAAAATAGAATTTCTTTTATTTTTAATTTTATGATATTGAAGGATAATTTAAAATTCTACTTAAATGTCAATAAAAACTGTAAAAATATATGTTGTGTATTTATAGCCCTTAGCTACATTGAGATTTTGTAAATATGTATGCAAGCAATGTGAGTAAAAAATGCATAAAA
The DNA here is from genome assembly GCA_000226015.1 of Mnemiopsis leidyi. Taxonomy (NCBI): domain Eukaryota; kingdom Metazoa; phylum Ctenophora; class Tentaculata; order Lobata; family Bolinopsidae; genus Mnemiopsis; species Mnemiopsis leidyi. The sequence goes on from JH153040.1 coordinate 70,039, forward strand.
TAGTTTTGGATAACAGAGTTGAAATTCAGTACTTACAGAATAAGCCCTCCAAACAGGTCTGACATCTTAGATACTGGTAGATGACTTCACATACGCTACATCTGAGAAATTGAGTGATAAGATTTAGTTTTAATACTGTGGCAGAGACACCGTTTGTACGAAATTTATTCCTGGAATTACCATAACAGCTCGTCAGTTGTCAGTGTCGATTTTCAAAGCAATTGCAATGGTAAAGGTTTTAACTGAATGATCAGATAATTTTTTATGAGCCGCATCAGAAGCTAAGCAAAACAGTGTTTTTTATTATTATCTTCTTGACTCGAGTGAAAAACAAAGGATTTAATATAAAATCATCAATATATTTCTGCGTTACTACGCCGTTAAATAATTTGAGTGTCCTGATGACAGCTTAGTAACGCAGAAATGTATTGATAATTGTCCATTAAATCCTTTGTCTTTTACTTGAGTCAAAAAGAGAATGATAAAAACACTGATGAACAATTGCAAAGGGTTAGATGAACTAAATTCCTCATAAGAAGAGATTCTGGAACCCCTAGAACACACTTGTGTTCTGCGTTGATGTTCTTGTTGAATGTAGGATATGTAGAGCATGCAGAAGAAGCTTTTACAGAACCAAACCAGAATGTTAAAGAATTTCAAAACGAAACATGTCACAAAATCAAACAATAAATCACAATAGTAGCAGCCATTTCAGTTATATGTGTTTAATTAATCTTTAAATGTTAATGTCTGAATATTTTTCAAAAGGATTGGGTAATAATGAGTTTTTATCTAATTTGTGTTTTTATTAGTAGATAAAAGAAACCTTTTTTTAAACTCTTACCTAGTTCAAGAAACAGAATGCATATGCCAATTCTAATGATCACGAAATGTTGTAGGCTAGCTAAACCAATTAAATTGATCTGCTTAGAGGTGGGGGTAATCACTTAGACATCCCAAGGTCTATTGATCAGCTGTCAAATAATACTTGACAAAACAACTTTTTATTATGAGCACGGCAACTAAATAAACTGTGTGCTGATGTTGCGGTGGACACAAAAGGGAATAGCATGTGTTCTCCATTACCTCTTCAGCTTGATCTACACTATTATAAATGGATTACCATCCACAGAGCCTATATTTCGTTTTTATATTGTCATAACTTTCTGTATTATAACAATGGTACAAAACTGACAATTTTGTTTTCTTGTTTTCTTGAAAATAACTGAAATACACAAAACAGTGGCTTAAAAAACATTAGACAATATATTAAAACTTTAAATAATTTTTATAAAATATTTCAATAATAACTGTGCTATAAATAACCCCTTCATATTTATGAATAACTTCCTGGCTTGTAACTATTCTTCACTTAACCAAGATTAAATTCAATCCAGAGCTACTTATCACAACTAAGCCAGTTCCAGCTCAGACACCTGAATATACGTCCTCAATACCTTAGTAGTGCATTGGAATCTGAAAAGTAAGCAACCCAAGGTTATCTTGGCATGTTTACCGATTTTATGAGTAGGGCTTTCCGTGAGCATGATCGAACCTGCAACCGCTGGATTGCAAGACAGGAGGAAATGCCACTCAACCAAGTAGCTGTCTGCTGATCGGTGGCATAACGTTGTAGTTGTAGCCAATATGGCGCCCCTTGGCCATGGGTGCAAATAAGTCAAAATTTACCTAATTTAAGGTACCGAAAATATTTTTTAAATTTAGATATTTTGTCCCTAACTAACGTGGTTTCAGCTAGATGGGGATTTTTGCATACAGTTCCTCTGCACCAGCAATAGCAGCTTAATCGAGAAGGTTTTGTGACATCCATTTTTAGCCCATTTCCAGGCAATTATCCAACCTTCTAATTTTGTTGTTTTTTGAGGTTTACATAGTCTAATTGGATGTATCATTCAGAAAAACCATTACCATAGCTTTCAAAGTGAGGTTATTGAGGATCAAATGTTTTTTTAGAGAAATTTGAGGATAACCTCAAATTTTGCTCATAAAATCACTTCTATAAGGCATCTGAGGATAATTTTTTTGAATTTTGGATCAGCAAGTAATTGCCTTACTGATGTGATCAAAATTTTTGAAGATGATGGTTGTTTAAGTGGAAATATTGAGGATAACATAAAGGTGGGTCTAACAACATCATTTATATGATCTTGCTTTGTTCATCTGAGGGTAACTCCTTTGAGAGTGTTTCATATCATATTGTTGTGGTTTCAAGTGGGGAGGGGGCCTTTTCCAGGTCCTCATTTCGAGCAAGCTCGACTCCCAGAGGTGTGCACTGATTGTTAACGGGTGTGTTATGTAGTTG
>JH153040.1:122543-135262 GCA_000226015.1 Mnemiopsis leidyi
ATAGTGGACACTGTAAATGTTAACTAACAGATCTCAATAGTGGACACTGTAAATGTTAACTAACCGATCTCAATAGTGGACACTGTAAATGTTAACTAACAGATCTCAATAGTGGACACTGTAAATGTTAACTAACAGATCTCAATAGTGGACACTGTAAATGTTAACTAACCGATCTCAATAGTGGACACTGTAAATGTTAACTAACAGATCTCAATAGTGGACACTGTAAATGTTAACTAACCGATCTCAATAGATGGTGAAGGTACACGTAGTTGGGAGTCTCCTCGAACTTCAGCTTCTTCACGTAATTCAAAAAGGCTTCAAATTCTTGAGGCACGTCCTGGATTCGCATACCAAATTATTGCGAGAATTAACGAATTTAAAACTTTTATTAAACGATAGAATTTGAAAAGCGAAGGGTTCATAATTCAATCTTATCGAGGTTTCTGCCCATTAAAGTATGAATTAAGAAGAACACGTATGGCAAAGCGTATAAACAAAGTTCAATTGATAACCGCAATATCAAACAACATACTTTGCATAACATTTGGGGAGTGTACTGCTTTTTTCTCTCGCAAATTTTCTCATATTTCTGTTTCTTGTTGTTGGCACGGAGCCCCTGCCAGGGTAAACTGCCCTTGCTGAAGTACAGCATCACGTAACCTAGTGATTCCAGGTCGTCCCTCCGGCTGAAATGTCCAGGTATGTAATTTTGGAAAGTCGTTTTTCAGAATGGCTTATTACTCGATGTATTCTAAACTTAATTTACCTCATTAGAACAGTTACGATAGGTTGGGAAACGTGAAAACTCTAATTTGGTTCTGATTGCAAGGAATGTTTTCTGAAGGACATAATATTATGTATTTTCTGAAAAATGCACTCGGTACTATAAATATGGATTACCTCTGTTCAATACCAATGTGAGCATTAGTACTAGCATAACGAGCGGTCCCTGTTAAACTTTTACCGTCTCGATATGGTATGTGTGTCCGATTCTTCCCCATTCTGTACTTTTTGGCAAGACCAAAGTCTATCAAATAAACCTGGGTTGCGTAGTCAAGGTTAATCATCTGATATGAGGTCCAGCAAGATGCCATGGAAAGAAAGTTGATTGAAAGGGTTTTAAGAAACAATTTACAAATTTATTTTTAAATTAGATCAGATACTTACAGTTTTCGCATTTTTGTCGAAACCCATAAGAAAGTTATCTGGTTTGATGTCTCTGTGTAAGAAGTTCTTACTGTGAATGTACTCGATACGTGAAACCATCTGATCAGCCAACATCACTGTGGTCTTGATACTGAGAATATCATCCCAGTCATTGGAAATTCGTTTAGTTTGAACAAATTTTTGATAAAGTTTATTGATAGGAGGTTGGCAGAGATAAACAATAACTCACCTGAATTGTCTGCCACACATGTTGAAAAGTTCCTCAAGTGAATGGCCAAGAAGCTCAATAATAAGGACATTGTAGTTCCCCTCATGCCCATGCCATCTTATTGAGGGGATTCCCTTTCCTCCAGACAATGTTCGGTAGAGTCTGGCTTCAAAATTCAATTGAGGATGCTTGGCATTTGCAGCTTCTAATTTTGCAGCAAACTCCTGAAGTATTTATGTTGGATAAGATGTCAATTTCAGATTTTCTTTAAATAAAATCTGACAAAAAACTTATAAGAACAGAAAATATTATTAGATATATTGAACAGGGCACAGTGCAATGAACATATTTCATACAGCAATGAACTTTAAGTGCAGTTTAGTTCAACATTTATTCAAAAACTAGTTACATTATTCATACCTGGCCTGTCTTCAAATCAATAGCAAGGTAAATTTCCCCAAATGAGCCACTTCCGATCTTTTTTACTAAGCTGAATCTTCCTGCAGCTATAAAGGTACTGATCTCTCTTCCCGGCATGGTAAATAAAATTGTAGATCCAAATTCTTCTGTTTCAGTTCATAGCAACAGCTGTCAGACTTTTTTAGAAATTCAATAGAATTTATTGCTTAAACCACAAATTAATAGTTTTAGTCAAAATGTATGCTTATAATACGTTTTCACAAAATTGTCTGACACTAATAGGGTATGTTTCAGACTGCTCAAAGGTAATAATTCTTGTGTACTCTGTTGAAAGTAAATATTCATTCAGTGACCTAAGCTCAAAATGCTGATAAAAAGCCTGTTAGATGCTTAGTATTATTTATGAAAACTATGATACGGGCGACATTTCAAAAACAACAACATTAACACCCATGCTGTACTGGGTAGTGAGATATTAGCAAATGAATGGATTGGAAAGAAGATAGATTTTCTCAACCAGCCTCCATAGTTGGTGGCTTGTCACTCATGAGGCAGTCTCTTAACTCCCTACATTGCATTACAAAGAGCCCACAATGTCGGACACAATGTTTTGCAATTGACTCCCTATTATTCTTAATTTTGTATCCTTGTATCTTAACTAACTCCAGGAAAGTGAAATGTTAAACAGTTAGCTGGCATGCAAAAGTTATCCTTGTAAACCAAAAATTCTCTTACTGCAATATTTTCTATTTGTTACACCTCATTCAACCCTCAATCACCATTGCCCATTCATTCGGCTGAGTCGACTGAAGAAGATTGCATAGGCAAGTGCCCTAAGCACACTCCTCTAGGATTGACAGATCTGGGAATCTCATCTAGACAATAAATTCTGAAAGGTAAGCCCACCCTAAATTACCCCTGAAAAGCACACCCGCCTCAATGAACCTCCATGTTTCAAAGGGACTCTCTTATAAGAGTGGGAATAATAAATAAAAAGATACATTGCCAGAACCAGGGGGATTCCCAGAACTGCTTCCACCAGTGAACAGACTTCCTGTTGGACAGCAGGCAGACAGGCAATTGGGCTGTTGTAAACGGCTGGAAAGGTCTACCATGATAAAAGTAAATTTCTGTACTAATATCATTTATAGTGGGAGTATTCTTTGATAGATTACTGTTAATATACAAACATGATCCCTATCGATCTCTGTATTGAAGAGGAAGCCGCTCTCGGTATACTTAGACTCGAATCCAACAACCAATGGATTAAAGAGCCTATGATCAACCAGAAAGGCCACATCACGACTCACACTAAGCTCTGTGACAAGATCTTAAGGGGAGTCAGCTTTGCCGAGCTCAAACAGGATCAACAAACTAGCACTCTTAACATAGACACCTTCTTCGCCACCAAATTCCCTGTCCCCAACGATTACAGGGAGCCTCAGATGAATGAAGACACTATTATGTGCTACACAGACGGCTCCATGATGAATGACAGAGTAGGAGCCGGGGTCTACATTCCTGAGCTGTACAGGACTGGAACCCCGGTCAAAAAGTCCTATCATATTGGAGAACGCTCGACCATCTTTCAAGCAGTGAGGTTTGCCCTTGAACAAGCGGCGAAACTGCTAAAAGACACAGCACTAAAAACAAAACGATTATAATAAACTGTGACAGTCAAGCCGCGATCAAGGTGGTAGACAGCACAATCATCAAAACAAAAACTACTCAAAAAGCCCGTAATGAGCTGAACGAACTTGGCCAAGACTAAGGTGGATTCCAGCTCATATGGGCTATTCGGGTAACGAAAAAGCAGATGAACTTGCCAAGAAAGGTTCCGGTGACAACGAAGCTCAGAGCGTAACTCTTCCTGTTCCCAGAACAGTGTGGAAGAACGCTCTGAGACTGCGGAGTCACCAGAAAATGAGGGAACAGTTGAAGGACATGCAATCACACTTCCATACAGTATGGCGACCATCCTACACCAAACCCCTTTCCAACCTTGGCAAAAACAAACTTAGGGCAGCTACACAGTACCTTACGGGACACTGTGAGCTGAACTATCACCTAAACAAATATAAACCTCAAAGCATTTCGAAAATATGTCCCCACTGCTCAATGGAGGAGGAAACTATGAACCACTTCATCGGACAATGTCCAATGTGGTTCAATAGAAGGGGTCGCTTTTTCAACTGCTATTACTCTAGCGTCTCTGAGATAGCTGAACGTTTTCCACTAAGGAAAATAGTTGGCTATATCTGTTCCACAAATCGCTTCAACCAATAGCGATTGGCAAAGCTATTAGTGGAACCTTCAGAGCTAGATTAACTTTAAGAAAATACATGACTGGGAGAGCAAAAGGCCACTATGGCCTTATCTCATCGTGGCACTCTCTTAGTGCCATATCCCCCTACGAAGAAGAAGGAGACTGTTTATATTAACAATGAGTATATCTAAGAAAAGCTTTAATAATAAAAGAAAAACAAGTATTTTAAAGAAAAACAAGTGAAAAAAAAAACAGGTCAAGTTGAAAATCTTTCACAGAAATAGACAACCGGTTTTGAGATGTTACATACAGATGATAAATGTCATAATCTCATCCTACAGTCCTCCTAGAAAGACTTACTGTTCAACTAATGTATTTAATTTGTAATGGTGAAATAGTTTATAACAATAAGTACTATTTAGCTATTGTTCTATTTCTATTTTTTTTCGTAAAGTGGAGGAATAAACTTCTCTTTTTATGGTGTCACATTGCAAACGAGAAAATATAACTTGTTCTACTTGAAAACTTTAATTCAGTTAGCAGAGTCATGCAGTTTTGAACGATTCTCTCAAAAAGGTCAGTTCGTGAAATAATATACTCATGATGTGTCAGCATTCTGCCGAGTCCCTCATTACGACTTAAGACATAGAACTTCAGGCAACAGATTCGATTGGGGACCGAGTAACTCTCGTCAATGTTTACATCTATAATGTTTATTATTACAGAATATATGTATATTAAAAATTTAAAAAAAGGAAATGAATATATAAATCCCCTTGGGGCACTCTAAAAAATCACGTCTAGGCAAATATATGCGACAAGCTCGCACTGAGCTTTTGAGAAATAATTTTATCTAACTCATCTAAGCTTTGAGGTTAATTTTAATTTAGTGTGCCACCTATGTCAAATGGTTTAATGTTTACACATCAGTAAGTGATTATAAAGTATGCGTGCAGTTTAATGGGTCAAGGTGCAACGGGCTGCTGTGGCAGTGAAATTTTTCTTATCATCAAGATTGGTACATTTTATCGTGCTACGAGTTAGTGGTATGAGCTCTGTATTATATAATCAGTGGCGTGAGCTGTGCTGAGCACATATGATTTTATGTTTTGTGTTGGCACTTGTTTTGGTTTTTTAAGTAGGTCGGCCAGTTGTGTGTTTCGATCGCCTAAGTCCCGGGATATTATTCAATAGAAATGGTTTCCAGTTTTCCTCGCCGTCACCTTCTAATAGCTTCAAAGCGCCATGTATCAAGTCACTACTAAAAGTACACACCTAACATCATGGTACAAATAAGTTTCATGTGTAAAGCAAAGTTAAAGAATTGAGTCTTACACATGGATTTGAAATAAAAGGATAGGAAAAGTGAAAACAAATAACATTCAATACATAACTGTCTCTGTACATAAAGGGTTAATTTTGGAAATCAGATTGTAAAATATTGAAAAAATATCTTTTGCACAAAAAGATTTTTATCAATTATGTTGAAATAAAATCCAAGAAAATCTTCAATAAATAAACACAGATCAAGTTGAATAATCTTTCGCAGAAGTAGAAAAGAAAATTTATTCAAAAGATAATTGCAATTGATTAAATGAAATTTATTCAAACTCCACCAAATAAGATATTATATAATGATATTGCAGTTTCCCGGAATAACGATAAAGAAGAAAAATAAATAGCCCACACATAAGCAAGTACTACCTGCAGAAAATCTATACTCAGCCTAACAACTAGAAAATAAATTGGAAAACATATTTTCGAATGCAAATGACATGTTTCCAAAATATCTATGATGTTGTTTGCTAGTCAACTGAAATAAAAAGTGGTGATGAAATGATACACGTTTATTTCCAATAATAGATTTGTGATCCGGTCATAGCATAGGTAGCTGATTAAGCTGCTCAACTAAAATTGCCTGGGGACCTCAGGCTATTTGTTGAATCGTCCGGTAAAACTAAAATGAATATGAACGAAAGTTCTTAGAAAAAGCCTGGTACATGAATTTAATGCCTGACTTTGTCTTGTCGAGGTGTTACCCGACCCGCGCGCGGCTCGCAGTTTTCTGCTCTCCTCGTTTCGTTAGAACGTTAGACGGATATCATCTCGTCAAACTTTGTCCGACCTTCATTCCCGGAGAATAAAATTGAAAATGATGGGAGGGTGCGCGCTGCTGTACAAATGAATTTAATGAATTTATTGAACGGCTAAGTTTAACATGCATCAATTAAAACCAGCGTATTCAACAAAATTTAAGCAAAAGTTATACAGCGTTGCCTAGCTCTATTGTTGCGATGATTTACTTTAACCAGAGCCCTTTGCGCGCGAAGCGGTTGTCGCGGTGTAGTGATATTTGATATTTTATTTTTTGCAGCTCAAAGCTGAACAGCTACAGTAAATGAATGTAAAATCTTCAATCTTGTTTAACCTAACCAGGTGCTTACGCACGTTACGCGCGCGGCTGCTCCTCTAGTGGCGCGCGCGACGCGCGCAAAAGTGTTGTGGTTAGAGCAATAATCTCGTCAACGAACCGGTTGCTCTAACCGAAGCCAATTTGCGCGTGAAACTTCACCTAACCATGTGCTTACGCACGCCACGTTTGGTGGCTACCTTTTGCTCCAACCAGTGCAGAGCTATTTTGCGGAACGCTACCTCTGGTGGCGCGCGTGACGCGCACGAAAGGGCTCTGCTTAGAAAAATTTTTTCTTTTCATTCAAAAGATTATTGTCGATTCTGTTAAACTGACCATAGTCCTCCAATAAGCTTATTTTTTATTTCTAATACTTTAATGCCGAAGGCACACAAGTCAAGTACAGTAAACCCTCGATTTTCCGGGCCTCTATTTACCGGGTCCCTCTATTTACCGGGCTTACTTCCTTTCCCCCGATGAAAAACCTGTTCACTCAAAAGATTAATGTCGATTCTGTTAAACTGACGTAAGTACTCCAATAAGCTTATTTTCCATTTCTATCTGTATTTGTATTTGTTACACCTGTACCCAGGCTTTTACAGTTATACTGAAGGGGCTCCTGGAAGATTTTAGATCTTTTATCGGAGACCCTCTTCATTTAACCCTCAATCACGGTTTCCCGGTCATTCGGCTGAGTCGACCAAAGAAGATTGCATTGGCAAATGCCCTTAGCGCACTCCTCTGGGATTGGAGGATCTGGGAATCGAACCCCCGATCTTCTGCATAGAAAGTCGGGGTGGATACCACTACTCCACCAACCCATATTTCTAATACTTTATTGCCGAGGGCAAACAAGTCAAGTACAGTAAACCCTCGATTTACCGGGCCTCTATTTACCAGGTCCCTCTATTTACCCGGGCCTCCTTCCTGATCCCCCTAAAATTTTTCAATATTTTCACACAACAGTATTTTTTTCTTGTCTTTTATTTGCATGTCACATGCCAAAGCTTGTTATACGGTTTTTCAGTTCCCAATTAAAGCATGCTATACTGCCCTGATAAAGATACACGAGATGCTTGACACCAGTACAGCACACGATCGTGTATCAGCATGACGTGATCGCATACGCTGATGGCACGATATGTAGATCGATTAAGAGTTGGACAAGATCATGGGATATGAGCTTTTTATATCAGGCACCAGCACACATGACATTATGTTAATGGTATCCCTTCACCATATGACACCGTGATAACATGCAAGCTGACAGCTCATACAGTGTACACACTTGTACTGATATATATAACGTAACCACGGCATACATACACAATAAAACAATCGACCTTGAGACAACTGATTATAAATAAATAAATAAATAATAAATGAATAGTAAATAATGATGCCAGCATCATCACACATAATCACTCGAAATAAATTTACAAATTGTTAAAAACTGAAAGAAGGTGAAAAATATAATGAATGTTTATAAATCTCTTCTGAGGTTGGCGGATATCCTGCCCCAAAGCACTTTAACCCAGAGATTTAGCCCCAGCGACATCCTGCTTCACAACAGACAACTTTGTTAGGGTTAGAATTAGGGTTAGGGTTTCGGTTAGGGTCGCTCTGGCCAAATATGTGGGAAAAATTGTTGTGGGGCACAATGTTCTGGGGCAGGACAACCGGAACCCTTCTGAGCAACAATAGGATTATCCTTAAGATGAGTTTTATGCTTTAGCTTATTCTCCAAGTAATTTACAACTTCTATTCTATTTAAAACTTCATCAGAGATTTCCCAGAACTTTCCCACTCCAAGATGAAGATGTAATTTGGAACGTTGGATCCATTCTCACAGTTCTAAATCCCTCAAGATGTACTTTTATCAAGAAATCTGATCAGGATGAGTTTACATATAGCTATAGTAACTAAGTTACTATTTTGGGCCGAAATTAGGCCATATTTTGGTCAAACTCTATTTACCCGGCCCCTCTACTTACTGGGCCTCAACCCTTTCCCCTGAGAGGCACAGTAAATCAAGGGGTTTTAAACTGTAGATGGTTTAGAGTGGTCAGATTTTGGGGTGGGTAGGTAGGTAGGTAAATTTCTTGGTGTCCGGTAACAAAAGCTTTCATATATAACACTACACAAGACCTTTGTAACAGGTAAATGTGTTCTTGGGGCCGCTTCTACATAAAATAATTCAAATGACATAAGTGATGATATAAATTGTAAATGCGTGATGGGCGGTCCACAGAATGTGCAAGAGTCAAGTCCACAGGTCTGTACTCCCGTATGTTCAGATTTGGGCATGCTAAATCTGGCAGCAAGCTGATGGAAAATAGCCGACAGCTACAAAACAGCATGAATAAGTTGAAGATGTGCCTTACAACATAGTGGGTGGTTGGTGGAAATAGTGGGTAGCCAGCGAAAATGGCAGGTATAGCCAGCAAAAAATAGAGGAAAAGTAACAATATTGGTGTCCATGAAGATTGTTGTGGTTAAAACTTTATAAATAAACACAAAGAAACGGTTTAACAAATAATCACTAACTTACAGCTTACTGAAAAAAAGATATGGCATGGTGGAGGAAAGGTATTTCAACAACAGCGGGAAATAAGTCACCAAGAAAGGACATACACCCAGTCCTCCATGTTTACGATATCTAAAGTTTTAGGAACTCTCAGCACTCTCAGCAGAATTATTGATGCAATGTTGCTGTGATTAAGTCTGCATGTGTTCTTATCTTTCAGTCCAATGTCCATGCTAGCGCTTAGTAATATGTTTACCATTAACAGTCAAAATGCTATAGTTTTTAGTTAAAATCTCAGTTAGCTGTTGCTCTTAATAATTTATAGCCGTATCTACAATAACTAGATATTAGTTTAAAATAACTACTACTTTGTAGTATCTAGTTTACCATGATTGCAACTTCATAGCGGTATCTAGTCTAAAAGTGAGATGGAGATCTTAAGTGTCCACCTGAGACCAAACAAAGTCGTTGCAATTTTTGTTCTTATGCAAACCTGAAGAAATTATATAAATCACATGATCAGAAGCCTAGCAATAAGCCTGAATATTTGAACAACCAAACACCACAATCTGCACAATTTGCAGAAGTGCATTTAGCAATTCATTAATTACTAAAAATATGCTTACTAAAATATGGTTTAGGAATAGAAAGTTGTCAATATGTCACTTGCTTCTGGACACAAAGGAAGACCTGGCTCAATTATGGACAAGAAAATACATGAGAATCCAAAATACAGAGGTGTAACAAGTCGTTTAAATACAGGATCTAGTTTGTCAAAATACAATAAAAAGGTTTGTGACCTCATTCATCTGTTGCATATCCATTATCCATACTACACAAACTCATATTATTTCATCAAACTTTGATTCAATTGCAAATTGCTATAAATTTTTTGTTGCTTACATAATTATATTCTTTCAGATGGATGATATTAAAAACAACTACAAGTTTAAACAAGGAGAAATATTCAAACGCATGAAATGTTCAACTTTTGTTCAGCTTGTCTTACAGGTAAGTTACCATAATCTACATTTAGTTAGTTTAATTACACGTAAGTTACCATGATTTACTTTTAATTAGTTTTGTATAATTCAATAAAACTTTTAGTGCAATCTTTACATTTTAAATCAAATAGGACTAAAAATGCAGTTTTAAATTTTTCATTTCAGCCTGCTTTTTGACTTGTTAAGCTTACATATATTAAGCTTTTTAATTTTCCAGGTTGAAAATTACATCCCAGAAGAAGAAATTCGCCTAAGTCCTATTCCAGACGAAGGAGACGGAACTCTTCCTCCTACTCCCAATTCAGATCAACCCCCAGCAACTGCTAGAAGTTGTGACTCACGGTTCAGTGAGGTTATTACAGGTGTTGGAGAATTGGATGCAAAGAAACCACAAGTTCCAGAGACAGTCTTCGAAAAACCAGAGAAACCTTATCTTCTACTTGATGTGCGGACGGAAGATGCATACAATTCCTGTCACATTATAGGAGCTGTGAACTATCCTAGTGCTATGTTGTCTCGTGCTCAAAATTATTTCACAAAAGAAATGTTGGGCTACATCAACAAAGATGGTAAAATACTAATTGTTTATGATGAAGATGAAAAGCTAGCTCACATGTGCTCAACAACCATGATTGAACGAGGGGTGGATAACTTGTTTATGCTCTCTGGTGGACTGAAAGTTTTGTGTGCTAAATTTCCCAAAGGCATTATTCGGGGACCTCTCCCCAAAGTTTGTCTTGTAGATGCTGAGGGCCGACTGAAAAAACCCAAATCAAAAGAAACACCAGTTCCTGCATGTGAACATCCTGACCAGAATGATTTTACTGATTGGGACCTTGAGATTTTAGAAGACACTCTTGACAAGCTGATGTTGAACATGGCTCCTCCTTCACGAGTTGGTGGAATGAGCCGAGCCCAGAGTATGTTATCCAATAAATCTGCTACGTCAACCAACCCCTGGAAATAATCTTTATCATGTTTTATTGCTGCACTGGCTGTAGACTCACTCAGACTTTATTAATTTATTTGTTTTACTAAGAAGAAGCTGTTAGCTACATGCTGACTGGACTAAAATCAATTGTTAACTTGTTGATCAAGTAGTTTTTATTGTCGGTAAAAGAGCAAGGAATCCCTATAATTCAGAAAAAAGTTAGACATTTAAGGAGCAAAGGCTGTTTAGTCACAATTACTTTAAAATGTCATTTATAATGGATATAATACTTTTTTTCAGAGTGTAATTGTTAGTTAAATATTCTCCAATTAATCACGTTTTAACAAACCAGGGATTCCTTGCTTGCTCTTAGTCTTACTCATAACTCTACAGGAACTCATTACACTTAATATGAAAGCTATGAAGTTGAGATCGAAATGAGAGAAGTTGCCAAACTAATTTAGGGAGGTTGACTTACTCAATACTCCCCAGCCTCTTTAATTGCAAGAAGATTTGTTATTGCTATTTATAAGCAATTTTGATCTGTACATGTACACTGTTGATCTAAGCTGCCCCTGTAACTGTACAAAAGTAACTGTAACTGTAAGCTGCTTCTGTTGTGTCCATGTACGTATGATCAACTTAATGATGTGCACAAAAACTCTTTTTGTGCTAAATCAAAGCTAAATTTTCATCAAGCAAGATTTTAATAACTGGGTAGATCATTGTTAATATTGATGTATGCTGCATGTGTATTGTGTAACAACAAGGAGCTGGAATCCCTCTTATATTTCCATGGAAGTATTATTCGATTGTATGCATGTCTTATCGTTTCAATACTCCAAATTACCATGTTTCTATTATATTTGGTTTTATATTGTACCTTTCATAAATAAAAAGGAGAGATCGTCTAACGTATTATTTTATTGCATCTATAAAATCAGATATTGTCAAAAGAATTCATTCCCCTCATTCTTTATTTTTAAATTACTGAAACTCTCATCTAAAGTAGTTGATCAGAAATCGTATACTAGAAATAATTGAAATACATAATTCATTTACATTTAAAGTGGGATGTATGACAGAGCCCCACGAACACTATCAGAGCCACAAAAGGACATACCACAGCATGTAGGACCTGGTGCTTACGAGCCCCATCACAGATTTACTGACAGAAAACCTATCAGTGGTATGATTCATTCACAAGTTTCTTTTCTCTACAGAGTCCTGATTCCTTAAATTCTTGAGATATTTTAGCAACTCTGTTAGACCCTTTAATTTACTTCCAATGCTGAAAATCATCTAAGATTTTAGCTAGTTGAGACATAACTGTTTCCACAGAGGGTTATGCACCGTTCCAGTCGATGGCTCCCAGGACGACATTCCTGGATGTTCCAGACACGGTTATTTTAGCGCCCGGACCTGGACATTATTATCCTGAAGTAATATCACGTGACCGACCAAAGGGGGGCAGCACCATCGCTAACATGGTCGGTTTACTTTAATTTGTGCGATCTGAGTGAATAAAACATAGATCGTGGGGATTATTGGTATCCTGACATCTATAAGTTTGTGATATCACATCATCACATGTTGAAATATTGCATGTTACAACTTACACATCTGATTTGAATGTTACTTTTCTCTGTATGACTAAGAAATGCGATCTTTTAGGAAACTTTTTTTACTCGAAATAATTTCGAACAGACACGTTCATAATCATTCTCAAATTATTTGTATAATAGTAGTGTTGTAAGTATTACGTATTTTAATACTTTCA
>JH153040.1:138003-162839 GCA_000226015.1 Mnemiopsis leidyi
GGTACCAGGCGTACCGGAGTTTCCCAGCCGGAGGGAATAAGGAGCAGATCTGGGCCTGGAACTTCAACCAGGACGATGTGGAACTGACATGCGACGGAGAAGTACAGTACACCCAAAACTTTGACGAGGGAGATGTCAACCCCAGAAAACCTGGTCTTCCTGAGAAATGCAGAGCTCTGGGGGACGCTGACGTAGACAGGATTATCTTCAGACACATGGAGGGTTATTACATCAGGGGAGTACCTAGGGACAGCAAGAAGGTAACCACCCCTGCCCCAGAGGCGCCTACCACTAAAGTAGAGGTACTCACAACCAAGGCTACCACAGAAGCTGCTCTGATAACCTCTACTCCAGCTGACGACCCAGATAACGTGGAGTATGATGAAGTTTACCCGACCTGTGACTGTTGGACCCCTGAGTGTGGGTACTGTACCAACCTGGAGTGTACCGTCCAACAGGACCTAGCTAACTCAGACAGGGGCATCACCGTCACCTCCACACTCAAGAGAAAGACCCTCAACACTATCGTCTTGTACGACCAGGAAGGGGACCAGATCGGCAAGTTCCAGATAAGTCTCAGAGGAATCTGGTTGTCAGGCTGTCTCCAGTGTCGTGCCCCTGTTGCTCTAAGACAAGCTCGTGATGAGGAAGGTCGTCTCACCTGGTCCTTCTCTCTGAAGGACGGGGTAGTGAGGATGATTGTGGGTGAGGAGGTTCTCTACGAGCAGGAACTTGTAGGAGAGTGCAAGGAGAAGTATAGTCGAGCTGTCAGGTTCGCTTTTGATGACATGAGTTGTGAGAACACTTTCTTGTACAGGAGAAGTGAGATGTTAGCTGGAGACAAGATTACACCAGACTGTTCTGGAAGATGTATGCAGTAATGACATGGGGGGTTTTATTTTAAGCTTTTTATGTGAAAATTAACGCTGGACGTTTTAATATAAAAACAATTTCTATGCCCAATTGTATGGACTATTTTATATTTATCTGAAATTTAATTATTAACTTTTTTAATTCAAATTTTGAAAACTGGGGTTCTAAGTGTTTTGTTATGTCTTATTTTCGGTAATGTAATGATTTAATTTGTTTTTATTCAAGTAATTTTTTCTTGTCTCTGGCTATCATGGCAAGATATATAGCTGATAAGTCAACTTAACCAACAAAAATAGAAATGATGTCACAAAACGACACTACAGTACTTTCCTTACACTTAAAAATGATCTGATCGTTCAAGCCAAACAAATTATTTGTACAGTAGAAAATAGAAAACCATGTTGGGCGATGTTCAATTCATGAAAACACGCATAATTTTCAATTAAGCAAGCAAATTGCTCGCTTCAAGTTGAGAAAAATGTTCCGAAACAAAATTTTGTGCTTACATGTCAGCCACTTTCAGAAGCAAACCGAACGTTGTCGAACATATGATTCAGCCAATTCAAACTCTTCCACAAACATTTCACTTCCTTTGGACTTTAAATGTTTTTTCATGTATTTCAAGATAAAAACAAATTTCCCGGAATTATTTTGGTTCACGTCAAGCCTACCTATTGTCTAGCGACGCAAGGTGGCACCTGCACTATTTTCTAGCGACGCAAGGTGGCACCTGCACTATTTTCTAGCGACACAGGGTCGCACCTGCACTATTATCTTGCGACGCAGGGTCGCACATGCACTATTGTCTAGCGACGCAGAGTCGCACCTGCACTATTATAATGTTCCACAAGCTGAGCAATAAGGCCGAGTGTGTAAAAGAAATTTTATTTTATCAATATCACAGTTCTAAACAGCCGTTACTTTATTATCTTTTCTGCTTACTACAAAGTTTGTTCTATGAAAAATTGTCTTATTCCTTATAATTTCCTTAAAAGATACTTTCTCCCAAGTCCCCACAAATTTAAGGCGCCCAATCTGGCAATTTTATTTTTTGTCAATGTTAATCTAATTATTTTATAGTGTGGACAAAAGGCTATGAGGTTCCTTGGACATTAGACGAAGGTAGAATCCTCTGCCATAAATGTCCAAAAAACTCTTTCATTTTAATCGAAAATTTGCGATTGCACCGTTTTTATATTACTCTAATATTGTAGCATACTGGCATCTCGGCAAAACACAAGTATTTGCATAACGTGCATTGCCTAACGTACATTGCATACTTTTTATGAAACGCCCACACTTCTTACTCATATGGGTAACACTTTTTATCTTCTCGAATTATGTTTCTGAGTTTGCATGTCAGATAGCCCTAAGCATATCGTTGTTTCCCAAATTAAGAACATTGAGTTCATTCCGTACCCTATTTTAAAAATTGTATAAACGTTATCGAATCCTGTTGTAACTGTTATATTCAATTGTTTTAATTTTTACGCAATAAATTATGTTTTGTTGGTTTTTTGTTTATTTCTCTGATATTTGAGCTCATCAAAATGAACGTATGATTCAATATAAGCAAAATAAGTGAATTTATGCTGCGTATCAGCGAAGTCCTACTATAGAATATATTTAGATTTTAGTGGCCTATTCAAGCAAAGCATCTTGCATGAAAGAAAATGTGACGTTGCTGGTAGACTAAATTATTTTTATTTCAGGTAAAGATAACCCGGGTCCTGGGCAGTATAATCCCCACAAAGAACCTATAATCCAGGAAAAATTTACCATCTCCGAGTCAGGAAAACCTAAAAAGTTCGAATCTAGGGTGAGAAGATTTGTCCTTATTCATGTTCCCTTGGCCCTTCCCACTTTAGTTTCGTCCGTATTGTGTTTTCAAATACAACCGACTGTACAGTCGCTGTTAAACTTATTTCCTCAGATTCCAAGATACCACGAACTGATCCCCTTAAAAGCGGACAAAAAGAATGTTCCCGGCCCTGGATCATACAATATCAAGTCAACGTTGGAAAGACCAGTTGCTGTCCAAGCTGAAGGATCTGATGCTAAACCTTTCGGTTCAACCACAAAGAGATTTATATCCCCTAAAGAAACTGCTCCGGCGCCTGGCCAATATAACGAAACGAGACATGCATTCGAGTCATTGAGAAAGTAAGCAGCATAATCGTTGTGCATCCGTTTTTGAACATGCATCTCCACTGACAATTTGCATACAAATCTGTCCACCATTACTTTTGTTTTCCTAGAATAAGCGGACTTAAAAAGAGTCCATTTGGTCAGACGTCCACAAGGTTTGGAAAGTTAGGAGGAATTTCAGCTCCAGGACCTGGGACTTACAACGTCGATATCATGACGAGCATGAACACTAATATTCAGAAGAAGGCACAGTAAGTACTATAATTTAAGTCTTCAAGATAGGTCACCAGAGCAAGGGTAATCAAGTTGCCCTACGGCTGGTAAAACTGAGCCGGTCACAGCTTTCGTAAGTGTCTGTGTGACGCGCTGCAACATTTTGTTAGTAAAAGTTAATTTTCCAGTACCGTGGCTGCGCGGCTTTTAAACTTACTGATTCTTGGTTACCATGGATACCGTATAGTCTGTGTATCTATACAGTACGGGTGGTAGGTAATTAGTCACAGTTGCTGGGAAAGTGTGTCAAAATGGAGCCAATCAAATCACCGCGCCCCCATGAGGAGGTGTCAGGTGATCAAGATACAAGAGTTTTAGCATAGACTGTTGCCATGGTTGCATTCTATACTAACTTTGCTCAAGCTATTAGGGGTATTTGAATTTTGATATGATTAAGATATGGGGGCAAAGAAATCTTGGCGTCGCATCAACCATACTTTATTACCACAAAAATAAGTGCCGATCTTCTATAGCACCATAGGCAACAATGAACGAACTGCACGAATTCTGACCTTGGAATCTTCAGTATGTCGAGTTCTACGAAGGGAGTGTTCGGCTCATCTGCAGTTAGAACTCTGCCCTACACCAAACACGAGGATAAACACCTACCTGGACCGTCCCATTACATACAGGACAGCAACGTTATTGCAGAGAGGTATTTTAGTTTAAGGAAAGAAGGCGTGGATAAATATGAAAATCGGTGCAATTTGATCGCTTCATAAGGTTTGGATGTAGCCCATCACGACCTAATCATGTAACTGATACACTGTTACAGGCTACGCAAAACGAACCACGCTACGTCAGTGTTTGCCAGTACTAGTGATAGGATCAGGATAGCTGGAGCCATAGACAAAGACATTCCTCCTCCAGGGAGCTACAATGTGGAGTCATCTTATCATAATTCTCAAAGTAGGGACCTTCAATAGATTTACTGCAAACTGGACTGATTCTGATTAGCAATCTGTATAGACATGATAACTTTGAATTTTCTGATGATTGACTAATGATATATTGAGAGTGTTCATTGTCAACTCCTTTCAGTCAAGAAGACGACTGCGGCCCCCAGAACATTAGCTGGACAGATCAAAGCAGGATCTTTCCTCTCCTCCTCTGCCCGATTTGCTCCTCCTCGTGACATTTTGATTAAAGAGTCGGATCCCTTGGTACCAGGTTAGTTATTTACTCGCTTTAATCCATTTAATTAATTTTAGTACCCAAGGGTCACCTAAATTTGTTTGTCCTTAGTCCATCGCTGCTCTGAGTATTCCTGACTGAACACTATTACAGGACCTGGAGCATACAATCCTGCCTCTTCACAGTCCTACCTGAAGGGGACACTAGCCAGCCAGACCCCGAGATTTGTGGAGAAACCTAACAACGTACCGGGACCGGGACACTATCGAGAGAGGTATTGTTCACACTTCTTGTTGATAAATGTTACGTGCAGTGGTATCACACTTTTATATCATCATTGTATTAGTTGAGCGGGCTTCTTTGCCCCTCCTATACATGTTTTATCTAAAGCTTTACGTGGTAAGAGTGTAAGACGTTCAAGTTTGCGAGCGAAGTATCTAATTATTTAATTATCTAATTATTTAATTATTTAAAGGGTACAACTACTTTCAGCGTGACGTCTCATTCCTTGGTCAAACCTTCATTCAACGTAACTTTAAACAACCCAACTCTCATCAAAGAAGTCAAATCGAGGGTGAGTAAACTTGTCAACGCATTCACTTTATTTTACTTGTCTTCGCATTGACTTTATCCCAATTATACCCTGAACATTATAGATCACTATATTGTATTAGTTAGAACCTCATTAAAATATCTATTTTAATCTTGTCTCAACATTGCGCGGTGTACCAAGTGCAACCCCAAACACTGATTAAAATAATGCAAACATGAGTGCTGATTATGCATGGAGCGGTCCTCGTACGCCATGCAATTTTCAAATGTTTTGAGACAGCAAGTATAGTACCGTCATCACCAATTCATTTTTATTTCAGGCGCCTTCAAAACAACTGGTAATGTCCCTGTAGGTACAAATGGACTAAATTATAGTTTAATGATAAGAAGAGGGGTGTCTTCATGTATCAACCTTCCTAACCAATGGTTGGACATATATCGGTATTCTGAACCTACCTACTAACCATGAACTTAGACTCTTTAGATCTTTAAAATTGGATTTTATCATATGATATACGGATCACAGATAAGAGACTGTTGAATATGTAAATACATTATTGAAATTATGTGTACATATTATGGATCTTGATATGTTTATATATTTCTCGATGTTGTGATTTTTATAGGTTTTCAGAACTGTGCAGATTAAATTATTCTTTTTAGAAATCTACTAAAATCTATTCCGTAAAGGTCTAGACGAATCTTTAAATGTTGATATGTTTCTGTTCTATCTCCAATCATCTCTGAGATTCATGACAAAAAATAGTTTCATTTTACCAAGGTATAATTTTGAAAAAATCATAATATGTATGAACAAAATAAAGCATTGGAATATCGGATAATCAGGTCCTTTCATTCCAAACAAAAATCTTCACGAAAATCATAGTACATCTGAAATTAACTTATTTTTTTATTTTTGATTTTTTTAAAGTATCTCATAATAATTGAGCGTCAATCTTTGCTTCAAATCTGGAAAAACATTTTGCCATGGATATCGAATAAATTAAATATATCGAAATAAATATAAATCATTGCACGGATAATGTCAACTGTGAAGGCGCTGTTCAAATTCAATCCCTCTCAAATAGAAAATTTCATGTCCTGTCTTCAATCAAGATCCTGGTAAGGCGGAGGTTGGTCAGGGGTGTCTGGTGTCATGTTCAGAGGGGCTTCGTCGCTCTCCTCCGAGGGTGTCGGGGATATCATTAGTTCGGGATCAAGGGGGGGATCCTCTCCTTAATCTTCGACATGATATAAACTCCAGAGCTGCAGAGAAATGTAGGAGGTGAAGACGATAACGATTTTTTACCATTTGGCATATATCAAGGTGTTATGGTCAAGTGGTCAACAATTTTTGAGCATGACCTTGTCGCGGTGATACCCGACTCACGCATCTAAAGCTGAACGTTTCGTTAGAACGTTAGACGGATATAATCTCGTCAAGCATGACCATGGTCAAATTTTCGATATTATCGTGATCAAATGGCCAAAATTTTGACCATGACCATGGCAAAAATTCAAGGGCGTCATGTCCCCCCTCCCCAAATTTGATAGATATAAGAATTAGAAAAGGCTCTCTATAGTATTTTGCAAACCTATGACCAAGATAAGGAGGCCGCAACTAGAAAGCATGAGATAAACGGAGTAGCTGTAGTCGAGTGTAGCCCCTAGAGTCGATCTCCCGTGTGTAAAACCGTGCGTAAACCAAAACCACAAAACTAGAGCTCCGATGTTCAGAATCGCTGAAAAAACTTCGATTATTGTTTAAGTATTGACGATAGTCTAATGAACTACCGTAATGATTTTACAGTATTACTAGCCGGAACTCGCAGTTTGATGTCCTATATGGTTTTGGCATCCTCCTGTATAAGTCTCTTCAACCCTTGTCCCTCATAAATCCTGTATCCCTTTTCGCCTCTCTAATTAATATCTCTGATCTCTTTAATTTCGCCTCTCTTAGTGTCTCCTCCCCTTTCAGCTCTGTCGTATCAGAGGCGCGCGACGTACGAACGTACGTTACATGCGCGCGTTGCCTGCGCGTTTGAAAATTGCGCTAACATAATAACGATTAAAAACAAAGCGTCTTCCAAAGTATAATATTTTGCCTAAAACACGCCGTGCCAGCAGTTAACGTAGCCTGAATGTTTGCAGCCAGTGTTCTCGCTCTCTATTTACCGTGGACTAATCCAGAGGGCAGAGTCCAGCACATTTAAGTTCGCCAGAGTCGATATCATAATTCAATAAGACTCTTTTCATAGAGTTATAGAATCTAAATCGTCCGTGATAGTGTCAAGTAAACTGACACTGTAAAATTTGGCACTTCTAATCTCGGGCATGATGATAGAATATGAATTGTTTGTTGTTAGACAAATAGTAACATTTAAGAACGAAGTGAGAGTTAAAAGAGTTCACAAAAATAATTACTTTTTCCCATTACAAATTTGATCCTGTCAAGTTGTGGTTTATAACGAATTTAAACATTCTTCGATGTCATATGCGGTATTCCAAAACTCCTTCTACACACCTCCAAGCTCACTAAGTAATGAGCAGGTAAATACCCGCTAAATACTTCAACTGTAAACACTTACAAGCTAAAACACACAGGAGAGCCGGTCCTTTGTACCGCTTAGCGAGGTGACAGTGCGTGGGAGCCAGCATCTGAAAATATCACACAATCACGTCAGCAGCTGAAAATATCACACAATCACGTCAACGTCTGAAAATATCACACAATCATGTCACATCAATCAATATCACACAATCACGTGATATCAATCAATATTACACAATTACATGACACCCATCCTCTAACTTTTTAGTTTTAAAGTCTCTGTAGATAGAGACATGATAGAGACATTCGGAGTCTACAATCACCTATTTATAGTATTCCATCAAGGCAGGAGTGGATAACGTGTGCTATGTGTATGACAATCATTTTTAAGCGTTTTACTTTCTAATAAAGAACCTTAATATGAGTATTTTTTAACTATTTTATTATTAAAGCTTAGGTCAAAAGTATATGTCAAATTTTCTAGTGTGCCGTGCCCTACATAGAGGGATTACAGTCTATTCATATTATACTATCTATAATTTTATGTAATATATTTTTTTGAGTAAACATTGACCGAGGGAAACTCGGTCCCCAATCAATCAGAAAATAATAACATACATTATAGAGACATACAGAAAATAACGTCGCCTCTTTTACATGCAAGCTTAACAGACACATTTCTTTACAAGCTATGCCGAAGACTAAATTTATCACTTTTCTATTATAGATAGAACTGATATTCCAGGTAAAGAGAGTGAAATCAATTCAACAAGCACTGGACACATCTTACTTGCAATGTCACGCTATAGTTGTATTGTTTTAATACAACCTGCGTGGCACTGATCCTACATCTAGCATGTAGAGTACAGAACTCGCAACTAGTTGTGGTTAGTCACACTTATCACACCAATAGGTTTACCTTTGTAACTAGTTGTGGTTAGTCACACTTATCACACCAATAGGTTTACCTTTGTAACTAGTTGTGGCTAGTCACACTTATCACACCAATAGGTTTACCTTTGTAACGGCTGCCAGCAATACCGAACACAGGGACAGAAGGAGCATACTGGATACGATGTTTACTTTTCTTATTTCCTCCCTGTTAACATCCTTGAAGAGCGTGTAATCTGAAATTGTACTTTATTGTACTTTGATGAAGAACATGCAAGTTTATTTGCAGAGACTGTTATCAGTAATATGCCTAATACTAATATGACTAATAATATGACTGTAATAGTCAGTTATATAACTATTATTCACGTCTGCTTCAATAGAACTATCCCAGTACAATAGCCGTCAGTGAATATAAGTTTCCTGAAGATATTTGCCACGTGTGTGAAAGGAGCATTGTGTGTGTGTGTGTGTGCTAAACTTTTTTATATTCTTTACAGACAGACAATTTCCTGGAAGAAACGTTGACAATGTAGACCACGTGACATGTAACGTGTTTAGCTTGTACTTATGAGGGCAGTCAGCAGAGAGTTTAGGGGAATTTTCACAATACCACACAAGACGTCTCTGCGATTCTCTAACATTAACTTAAACAGCTAAGTAGATAATTTCTCAAATTGTATTGTTCTGCTGTTCAACACTTCGTACTTATGACAACATGGGTAAACGTACACTTGCACTGTAGGTAGCAAACCAGTTCTTGAGTTGTCGACAGATACAGATACGCTCAATAGACGTTAAACATACTGACATCACAAACAAAAAACAGTTATTGTGGTCAATAATCAGTAACTTTAGTTTAAACTTTAAAATTAAGAACTCACATGAACCGTGAGAAGTAGTGAAGAGTCCCAAGTAAAGAGTAGAAATGTTGCTCGGTCCGACGTAATCTCCAATTTTAGGGCGGTACTGATGCTTTGGTAACTGAACACGGCTCAATTAGTATACACGAACTTAGGATTGGTACACAAGGAATACATGTATATCTGTCCAGTAATCAATATGTATACTGATTGCTGATCAGTATACAAGGAGCTGAGTAGTAGTTTCAGTCTAACAGACTGTACATTAAAACTTAATTATAGTACTTTTATACTTACTGTACTTCGTCACTGAACAAGTTTCCGATAATACAACCGTGAACATTAACTATTGCTCCTGAACAGCCGTGTATACGGAAGTTATTATCTATACGCCGGAAAATATACATACTCTTTTCAATAACTGACCGTTAACTGAGCCCAGTGGACGATGCAGATGGAAGCGGTCAGCAGAACGGCCGCTAATAGGCACAGAGCGGTCACTATCCGATTCTTGTGTAACCTGGGGAGGGGTATGTGAGTTTAATTTACCCGATTGTTGAGGAGAAATATTAAGTTTGGTGAGCTGGCGACTCCAATTCTCATGAGTTGCATGTTAATGTGCCGACATGTGGATGAAATTTAAGTATTTATGTGTCTGATGGTAAATACCAGAGTGGGGTTATTTTACTGAAGAGACAAGATAAAGTGAAGTTGGAATGATATAAGGTAGCTCACGAGGACATGGAATACTTCTTTTTATTGAGATATAAATCACTCAGCCGATACTTTTATGTACATTATTTGACTTTTGGAACAAGATTTTGAAAGTAACAGACATGAAATTAGGAACTTGTTTACTGAAATTCGCAATAACCTCACGATAAGAAATGAGTTGTTCAATACCAAGAATTATAACACTTACTTCCACGTATGATAATCCATCCTGACTCCAAGGTTTCAACCGCCCAACTTCAGCTCTACATCACGTGACACGTTACTGAGGAGCTTAACGCGGGCTACCGGCCGAATCTAGACATGCTACGGGAGAAATCATCACTCATTAAAACAGGCGGAATCTAGACATGTTACGGGAGAAATCATCACTCATTAAAACAGGCGGAATCTAGACATGTTACGGGAGAAATCATCACTCATTAAACCGGGCGGTAACTCCTTGAAACGGCCGTTATAGCAGGGCCCAAGTAATCTGGAGCAAGTGTATCGGTGTTTAGTGATAAGTGACGAATGTATCAACAGTGCCCCAGTTTTAGGAGGTTTCTTAAGAGAATCCGCCTCACTTGTAGGAGTTATAAGTCAGGTGTTCACACGTTAAATATACAGTTGTCAGCTGCACGCCGTGGCACTGTGATAAACCTACGTGTTCACGGTCTGGTATTTAATTAATATTCCTTAAAGAGCTGTTTTTGTACATTTATTTGAGAATTGCTGACAATGACTTATGCAGATAGATGCAACTTTATCCAATTATTTTTTGTTGGAGAACCGAATAGCACAGCTAACATGATTGGGTTCTTGAAATCTTCAAATTCATCTTTAAATGACCTGTATAGATATAGGGTAAATAAGATTATGAAAGCAAACGTGAGTCCTAGATATATGTGAGATCTAAACTAAAAAGGTGTAGAGCCTATAAAGTTTATAAAGATAAAATGTGAACAGAAGTATTAAAAGATAATCAAATATAATATGATGGTGCTTCTTTATAACAGCAAAGCAATTATCATACATTTTGTATGATCTGTAATTTGCGAGATTACACGTAAATCCTACTTCTCAGTCATTACCAATTCAACTTCGAGTAAAGAGATCGTATTTCAGAAACTTAATAAATTATAAAGCAAGTTTCATCAAATAATAAAATTAATACACACCATTGAGCCATTGCTTAAAGTCCCACACAAATCATTATTCTATTATTAAATAAAGCTCAACTAACGACAGATTTCAAGTGTTCTCAAACAATGGACTACTCTGAATTTTAAGATGTTCCTCTCCCACTAAATACCTCTTACTAAGTCCACACACAACACAGGAGACCACCCTGAACTGTCCCCCTCCAGAGTTTCTAATCCTAACTCTGGCAGTGTTCCCAGGAACCAACACAACCTTACACTTGCTGCACATTCCTCGCTTCAGATCGGGAGTTAGTCGGGCTGTGTGCTTCTCTTTTACTCTCACCAGACTGGAGTTCATGTTGGTTGCTGTGGAGACGGTGGGAGCGTTGTGTGCCGCGCAGTGGAGGAAGTTCATCGTGCGCAGCACGTGTTCGTTCCTCAGGTTTTGTTTCTTTTTCTTCTCCTCCTTAGGCCTGGGTTTGTTCTCGGTAGTGTTTTCACTCATTTCTGTATTTAGAAAGGTATAACCACAGACATTGATCAATTGTTTTACAAATTTGGATGAAATCAATTTATCTGAATATTAAGACGAAAGGAAATTGAACGATTTTTCAGCATACTGTATCTAAATACCTTGTTCTAAATAGAAAACTTGTCGATACAGGGATACAGAAATACTGTGACTCATAAAAATGTTTCTAAAGCGGCAAACTCGAATATATCGAAAATAAAATTATCATCGAAAATTGCACATTAAACTCTCTGAAATTATCTAAGTTTCTTTGCACGAGTAAACTCTGAAAAGGGGACTTACTAGTAAGATCTGAAAAAAGGGAATTTTACGAAAAGCATCGGCGAAAATCGAAATCAAATTCAGTAAAATTGACGTCTCAAAGTGATAAACGATGAAAACGAAACAACCTCACTATACATGGTTCTTT
Organism: Mnemiopsis leidyi; assembly: GCA_000226015.1. Taxonomy (NCBI): domain Eukaryota; kingdom Metazoa; phylum Ctenophora; class Tentaculata; order Lobata; family Bolinopsidae; genus Mnemiopsis; species Mnemiopsis leidyi. The sequence continues at coordinate 150,086 of JH153040.1, forward strand.
ATTCAATGATGATAAACGAAAAAGTCAACGAAATTACCATAATAACATATGGGATAAGTAAAACATGCAATTAAAAATAGCAATAATATGTTATCAAATTTTAAAACTCTTTATTTGCAGTCAGAGTTCTGATATAAAATTATTCAATTAAATTATTCTAATTCAATCTTGGCAAGTTTCTGCAAACACTTCTTATTTCTTGACTTGGCATCGAACACTTCGGCTACGTCAAATGTTGAAATTAAGGTCTTTCATCGATTCCATTGCTAAGTATGATTTAAGTTCCTTGACAACAGCCTCATGTTTTTTGTTCTTTTCAACTTCAGTCCAATGCACGTAGATCTTCCAGTACTTACGTCCACATTCTTCTAGCTGAAGTCGGCGTTCTTCCGGTACTTCAGACTTTAACTGGAAACGAAACATTAATTATCTCATATCCGCTGACAGCGACAACAAGGTTTCCAGGTATCAACTTAAATGATATAATAAATTATTATACTATGTTAATAATAATAGCGTCTTCTACCTCAATGGTACCTTTGTAGATGATATATATATAAAATATACTATTAGTCAGTAGAACGTAGATTTTCTGAGTCATTCCCAGAAAAAGTCTCGAATTTCTCTAGAGCAACACAATGAAATCTAACCATAGTGTGAAGAACCATACAGAAATGTCCCATAGTGCCAGCCACACTAACGTACATGTGCTGCCAGGAATCTTCACTTAGTCGTCCCTCCGATATAGCGTTCTCCACCTGTGTGACTCCGCGCGCGTGCATTACTGCGCCACGCTCCAGTAGATACCTTGGAGATATGCAGTCAGCTACACACTTCTATCATGCTCCATAAGTTTGTAGAAGAGGAAGAACAAGAAGAAGAAAAGAAGAAAAGAAGAAATATTTATTTGAAATCATAACATCAGTCATGCATTGCCATTCACAGATAGAATCTTGAAAAGAAGCATTCAAGAGCATTCTGACAAGAAAATCTCGCTTGCGATTACCTGGACGATTTTCTATCAACATCAATTTAATCATGGATCCAAATATAGGGCCAAAATCCAAATGCATTTAAATGGAAGTTGTTTGAATTAAGTCCAGTATATTCCGAAATAACGATTCACTACCTGTATTCTACAACTTTCAACTGTGCTTGAGTTTTTTAGTATCTACGCTCTCAGTTCACCAGTGGACACTGAGGTAGATAGATTTTTCTTTTATTCTTACTTTCTTACTTGATTTTGTTTGACAAAATGAAGTACTCTATATTTATTTGTTTCAAGACTTTCTTCAAAAATGGTATATAGAATAACAATAAAGGAATCCCATGACATAACAACGATGATACAATAAATAGTGCAGACAAAATCATCCATTTCATGGATAGGCTTAACATTATATTCTTGCAGTAGGTCTTCAATAAATCCATCTAAATCCCTTATTATTCCGTAATTAAAACCTAATGAAATGTTCTCAAACTGTAAGCAAGGGCTATTCCATCACGCTAGGTTAAGTGATGAGGGAATGGTAACTATTCGACAAATTAACATCAGAAACAATCAACAACAATAAATACCAAGATCAGTGTAAAATATTCACTTGTTATAAGTGGAAATAAAAAAGTACAGATAACTCAACGCAAGGTCGAAATACAGCTGATAAATGATGAGACTTGAAAGGTGAGGTGTTTGTGACGACGGATTCAATTCTACAAAGTTGGGAACGGGTGACAAGCAAGAATGTTAGGCAGGACGAGGAATGGTAATTTAGATCTTGATCTCGTCTACGTCCTGTAGTTAAGACATTTTATGTGTCCAGGGGACATCTTAAATGATCAAAGCTGTTTTCGAATGTAATATTTTGAATTTTGATTGTAACATTGTTGGGGCCGGTTTATAAAATTGTTTGCACACCCGGATCAAAATATTAATTAATTTTTCTTCTCTAACAGTTTATCGTGAATACATGCCATACAAAAAGATACTAAATTACAAATATAACATAACACATTCACTTACTAACAATGTCATGAAACTTAAAAGTATCAACACAAATAACAATTATTAACAGCAAACATAAATCGAAACTCAATAATAGTTTAAACGTAATAGTTTTCTGATTCGAATACTCGAAAATGACATATTAAATGCACTGCGCTATAACATAGGTAATATCATGAATTGATATCCAAAAGAAAAATCAGGTCAGACTGCGTAAGATCAAGCAATAAAATATTCATGCAAATATTGAAACATCTGAGATTTGTGAGAATGTTGTTTGATGAGTGATTTTGATACTCTGATGAAAATGATGTGAAAAATAGTGAGTCCCCGTGAAATTGATGAAATCCCCCTACTTAAACATTAAGAAAAGCTGTACAGATATTTTAAAAAACTAAACTTTCTCCCGATCTATACGATCGTTAACTTACAAAAAAACTTTCAGATAATATCAGCAACCCGATCCAAATACTAAACTCGTCAACACTCGACTGAACAATAACACTAAATGTTAAACCGGATGTTTTTGAACGACTTTAGGGCCAGGTATTTCCTAAGCTCCTTCACGAGCGGCACCTCCGTTTGGTCTCGGAGTATTTCCGCCCAATTTACGTAGATCTGCCAGTATTTCCGGCCACATTCCTCCAATTCTAATCGTCGTGTTTCGTTACCTTCCTCAGCTACCTGACACACGACCTTCGTTAGAGCAGGATTGCAAGCAGTTTTCACAAGTTCTTTCATAAAAAGTGGATGAGTTTCATCATTTCATCATTTATGAATTATTAACGGTGCTGCTGAAGTATTGTAATATACGGAGAAAATAGAGTTTAAATTAAATACAAATTTGGCGCAATTAGATAGAATATGATGAACCTAAACATAAACTAATGGTTTAAAAGATCCATCGGATTATCAAAACCTGTTTAAATTATCTTAGTTATGAATAGGACTATAACTTTAATAAACTACGTATTAACACGTCATCACAACGTTACATATAGTCTCATTCGCCACGTGTTTACATTACGTTAAGTCGCGACAACGAGTTGCACGGTCTAAATACGATCTGTGTTGAACTCCAGGCCACCTGCACTCGGTACTTGAGTAAAATGTTATTAATGATCTGTTATCATTCAATTGGTTCAAGTTAGTCCTCTTTCTTTAACTTGCAGACAGAGCTCACATGAGATGAGTCAACTTTACACAAAAAGTGAGATGTCATGTCGCGATGTCACACATAAAGACATTTTCGTGAGGGATAGAAACTTATCTTCTCACAAATGAGAATCCGTCAGGGAAAATGTTTCAGGACAATGACAGCTTATTACGCCACGTGCTCCCCATATTGAACTTTCTCAAACACCTACAAAAACTCTCATGCGTATTTTAACAGACAGCTACTCTTATAGAAGACAAGTTAGACCCGCACAGCATACGGTCAGCTCTAGGATGGTTATCGGGAGCACGAACGCAATCATGCCTTTTAAGGGCGATCCGGTATAAAATCAAAACGCAAATTTTAAATATGTGACTGATTTGAACACATAATAATTCAGCTTTATAAGTCCGAGCTTACCGAGACACTAAACCCGACTCACCATAGTGTGGAGAATCATACAGAAGTGTCCCATGTTTTTGGCCATGATGGTGTACACATGCTGCCAGTCATCTTCCTCGAGCCGCCCCTCGGCCATTGCGGACTCTATTTGCTGAACTCCTTTAGCGTGCAATAAAGCACCGTGCTCCAGCAAATACCTTTGGTGGGATGCGCTACGGAGTCAGTATTAAGTCGACATGCAAACATGACAGTAGACAAACGGAAGACAAAGATTACACGGAGATTGTAGATCACTTGGTTTAAATGATCGATGTTAAACTTTTCGTGAATCAGCAGATGAAAATCAAATTATCAGCACCGAAGAATACGCTGATACACGGAAATAATGATTCGCGATTTGGTTTTTCATCGAGAGTACAAACTCAAACCACAATCATTTTTCGGTTATTTATTGAGAGTACAAGAACACGAACAGAACACATACAAAGACATTCGCCTCACGCTCTACCTCAAATTTTTAGAATTTTTGTTAGCGACCGCCTCCTGCCACATGAGAGTTCCCTTCTCCGAGAGACTGTTGAGATAAGCCACCTTGAGGGTGTGTTCCCAGGTCCGGTCCTCGTACTTCCGGATATCCGGCATAGGCCACTCGTCCAGGACAGTGTCCGGAGTCGTTTCTACTAACTGGGAGTATTTCTGTTGGGTGTTATAGAACAGGTAATACAGCACAGCCTTGAAATATATTTAACAGCCCTGGCCCTTGAGGAAATAAGTTCAGAGGCAAAGAAGAGTCCTGGAATTTTACGGAAGATAACTTAATTAAACATTTTTACCGCATTGCGTCTAACAACACAGGCCAGTGCTTTGTACAACCTTACAAAAACAATGTCGGAATCGAAGCCGAAACCACATCAGACGAAACTAACAACCTCAGCTAGATTGACTACGTCAGACGAACCTAACCTCAGCTGGATTGACCACGTCAGACGAAACTTACCTCAGCCGGATTGACAACGTCAGAACAAACTTACCTCAGCTGGATTGACTACGTCAGACGAACCTAACCTCAGCTGGATTGACCACGTCAGACGAAACTAACCTCAGCTGGATTGACCACGTCAGACGAAACTAACCTCAGCTGAATTGACTACGTCAGACGAAACTAACCTCAGCTGGATTGACCACGTCAGACGAAACTAACCTCAGCTGGCGTGACCACGTCAGACGAAACTAACCTCGGCTGGATTGACCACGTCAGACCTCTTGATAAACCGCTTGCATGTTCTGTACGGTATCTGCATGTAAAACTTCTCATAGTCACTCTCCTCGTCCCTTCTCACTGAGTTACATACAAAAATGGCGTGTTTGTCGATGTTAGCATCCAGGAACATCTTCAGGTTGTACTGTCCCTTCTGGAGTTTTGAAGTCTTGTAAGGTCGGTAAACCCCAGGTATATCAATCCCAGCGAAAGTTGTTGGAGCCAATACATCCCTGAACCAGTCGGCAGCCATGAACTGCAGGTCCAGGACCCGCACATCCGGCCGTATCTGCTCGCAGATGGTGTGGTATCTAAAGACGTTAGTTGGCAGGTCTCCTCCTGTTAACATGACGCTGTTCTCAGGAAGATGTGGTAGAATGGACTGAGCGTAGTGATACGCGTACCAGTTGTCTGACTCGTCGTTCTCTTTGTAGTTTGACTTAACCTGCACTGAGATAACTAGGATGGCTAGAGCTAGCTGTAGGTATTTGTTTTTCAAAACAGGGTGGACTTTTTCGGACACAAATATGAGGAATTTACACAGTCCGATGCCACCCAAGATGACAAGACCGATTGAAGGCTGCATCCAGAACCTCTCAAGAACACCTCTGGAGAGGCCAACAGGATTCTCAATGTTAGCTAAAGAGCAGAACACTGCGAAATAACATCCCATCATGGCCAGAAACACTTTCACGATGGTTTTGAATAAGTTATGAGATACATTGGTGGCGATTGTGTAGAAAAGGAAGAGACCAAATGCCCACGGTAGGACTGAGAGTTCAGCTGAGGAGTCCTTGACAAAGGCGACAAAGTTGGAGACAAACGTTCCCTGAGAATCACCAGCCACCAGCTTAAACGAGCTCCCGTAGTCCAGTCTGAGCATGTGTTTTAGAAACGTGCTAAAACTGCCGAAGTCTCCCCATGTAACTCTGGGGGTAAAGAGGAAATGAGATATTGGCATTTGTAAATACCAGGCCATCCCGCCAATTCCATACAGTGCAATGTTGAATGCATCCTTGATGGACTTCTGCTCGATAATAAGCACTCTGTACGCTACCCTCAGGGCAAACGGTGCAATGAACAAAACTGAAGTATGCTGATTAGATAACGATAGTCCACATGTCAGAGCAGACATCCGGGCTTCCTTTAGGACGTTTTCTTTTGAGCAGCTTTCAAAATAATAAGCTCGAAGCATGATATAAGCGCAGAAGAAATTATTCAAACTAAATATTTCGCCTTGAATGGACCACATCCAGAATAAACGTGAGAATCCAATCCACCCTGCGGTCATAAGACCAATCACACTGTTCTTACCGACCAAGCTGACAACATAGTAAACAGTCACGTTGAACAAAGCACCAAACAACACGGAGAGGATGTTAACTCTCCAAGCAGGGGTACCAAAAGGGACGAGTTTTATGGCAAGGTATGACAAGGTCGTGAATAATGGGTACCCCGGGGGGTGAGCTACCCCAAAGTCGATTGCAGTTACCATGAACTCGCCGGAATCGCCCATGGGCAGTCCCGGGAACATGGTTACGAAGTAAACGGCACAGGATAATATAAACAGAAATGCAGCACCGATCTTGGTTTCTAGGTCAGATGTTGTTGGTTCGTCTTCAGGAATAGGCTCGGAGTCTGCCTTGCCACTCCTTTCTCTGACTATCTTTTTCATTTTCTTATCCTTTGCTGCCATTATTCGTCAATCGACTTAGGAGAGCTGAATTAGTTTAAGTTAGTTCATAAATTATCAAAACACATATCACAACATTTCCGCAAACGAATGAGTTAATATATCTTAGCACTTTAATGAACAGTATTTCTGGGAAGAGTCACAAATATTTTATACCACAGGAATTAGAGTTACTCGTCAATTGTTGGTCGAATTTAAATTCACATAGTGAGAACTTTTTCCAACGATACTGTTCTCATAAATCAAATTATACCAGACAAAATTTGAAAAATAATTTACAACCAATAAAGAGTGTTAAATCTCAGAGCATCAAATGCCGAGAAACACAAATATTTGATGAGGTACATCAAAGCATGGCTCTTAATGAAATTTGATACTTTGGATTTGAAAAATCCAAAGTTAACATTATAATATACTTGAACAATACATTAAATATAATTGATGATACATTTGATAAAAGATAGTTGATAAGCCACCTTATTTTTCCGAGCGCAGAGCCAATACCTAAAACCTAAGGCTGTAAAAAAGGAGAAGACGGCAAAGTGTGTAAGAAAGTCTGCAGCTTAGCCCCTTAACATACGTATAAACTTTAATAAGCATTTAATTAATTTTAATGTGAAAAAGGACTGCTAGTTTAGTCACGTACATCTTTTAACAAGGAATACGTAGTGTTGATTAATAAATTATAAAACATCAGAGAAGCATTAGCATAGTTAACTATAAATGCATAGTCAGATTTTGTGATAGAAATCCATCAACCTATAGTGTTAAAAACAACAATCCCGGGGAAGAATTTGAAATCTTAAATAATCCATCTTAAAAATCTATTCTGAACTGGGGGCTTACTTCATTAACAAAGCAGCAGACCGAGGTTACTATATGCGCCAACTGCAATTTATTCAATAGAAATCGTATATGATGTCCATTCTAGACAATCACAATGATACCAAAACATTATATTACTAAAGATCATAACTAATTCGAGTCCCCCAAAAATTGTGTAAACCCCAGGTAAGCAGTAATTATTGTGAACCATATATGATATAAAACACCCTACAAAAGTTAAAACATACACTGCAGGATACCTATCAGTGTCAGAATTAAGTTTTCCAGAACCAGTAACACCGCTACTCATTAGACGTGAGACAATAGCTATATTGAGTGTTGAAAAGAGGAAGTACACACAAAAACCAAAGGCATGTACAGGAAATATTTCGGTGGATGCAAACATCGTCAATAGGAATAAACCTGAAAATGTATGACTTCATTATATATGTTTTTTTGAAAAAATAATTGCTGCACAATCATTTGCAAATTGAGTGATTTAAGGTTCTTATAAGCAAGAAACTTACCTAAAATTTCAGCAACACGCATAGATGTTAGTATCTGGACTATTGGACCGCTTCTGTTGTACCTCCTAAGATTTTCAGAAAACAAGAGTACAGAAAACAGTCTCATTGTGCAAGAAACCCCCACACAAAGTCGCCAAATATACCTGCAGATGGTAAATTTTACCTTTAAATGGCCTGGAAAGATGTACAAATACAGTATGGCATCTACACAGGGTGCTAAATGACACCAAACTTTTAGCTCTGTCAGGACTGCAGCCAAAAAATTTTCGCCCAGGTTTGACCTTCTTAGATTGCGCCCCAGTTAGGAAAAAAACCTTATTAAATACTTACTAACAAATATTCGGAGAAACTGGTTTGGCGAACTTACCTTTGTGGAGTGTAGTCTCCAATAGATGATGAAAAAGAGGGTAAAAGATTCCAGGTATGACAATGTGTTCGAACAGAGTCTTCATATTCATCCCAGAGTGTGATGCCATAACAAAGAATAGCAGCAAATGATGCCAGGTGAACAGAAATGAAAGAAAATGGCTTAAATGATAATGCCATATTTCCTTAAAAGCATTTGATATTAGAGATTAAGTTATAGCGAAAAAATAACAAGAACATAAATCCAGATTTGGTAAAGTAATATCATTGATATATTTAAAACACAATATTTTGAGGGAGCAAGTTTTATGAATACTGGCATCATTATGATCTATTATTTATTTATACCCAACTGTGGTTTGTGCAATAATGTTAGAACCCTCACATTTATCTATAATTAGGTCATATGTATTGCTAATTCAGAAAATTGATTTTTACGTTAGTATAATATATTCTTCATTTCCTAAATTCGACTTTTCCTATTCTCGAATTATTTTTATTCTTTAAATGGTGGGCAGTAAGGACATTACTGCTTCTAAGAACATTGAAATCATCGCTTAGTTCCACAAGATATATGATTTATGTTTAAGTGCTTTTGTGGGAACACAAATGTTGAAATGACTCTTAAAAATTGAGATAGGAAGATTCAGATTTGGTACTTTCCAAGTTTCTGCATGGTTTCTAGAAAATTAAGTGACCGAGACTGCTGTGCTATTTCATTTGGGGTATCTGCGCAGAAATTGTTTACATCACTTCTTTGAGAAGCTCTTTTATTTGGATCTGCACCGGCTTTGACGAGGACTTCTCCTCCAATAGCAAGATCATTTGATGCCATGCGATGAAGTGGATTCATACCATATGTATCTACAGCATGAATATTAGAACCTCTATCTATAAGCAATTGTGTGCATTGTTGTCCACGAGATGACATACCACATGTGTGCAGTGGTGTTGCTCCTCCAGTACTTATTTCATTTACCAAATCAGGGTAATCATTCAAAATCTCAGAAACTTTTGCAGGCCCTACTTGAATTGCTTTGCTCATTAAGCTGTATCCTTTTCCATCATAGACTGGACCAGGACGTTTGTTGTGGTTTTGATACTGCTTTCCAATTACAACTTTGCCAGTTGCGTCACGCTGAACACTGCAATTTTTGGTACAGATCAATATCTGAAATTAAAAGGGACAGATACTAAACTTCTAAGGCTTATACCAGAGATCATAGGTGCAAAAAAGTTTCCTTTACTGGCTGGTAGGACAATTTCAGAAATTTCGGCCAGAAGTATTTTTTGGTCGGAGGCAATGTTTCTGTGGCCACTCATTTCTTGATCGAAACATCAATTTGTAACCGAAACATCAGTTTCTAGCCGAAAGTTCACATCAATATGTAGACTGAAACATCAGTTTCCAACCCAAACATCATTTTCAAACCAAAACATCAGTTCTCAACCTCAAAATAACGTCCAATTTCAGACAAAAGCGATAGTTTCAACGGGAAAATTTAAAAACACAACTGATATTGAATTTGAATTTCGTTCACCAGAAAAATTTCGGTAAGAATGAACTTTGATTTAAGTAGGAATGCGAGACGGCTAGGCTGTATGATAGGTAATTTAATTCAGACATCCACCCCTGCAGAAAATTTCGATTTCAGTTCCGGACAAGAAAATAACAATTAAAATCAAACATAAATTTTTACCATGAAATTACGCGCTTTATGTGCAATCATTTGACATTAGCATACAAAAAAATACAGCTTGAAATCCAAATTTGAAGAAGAGATGTTTCACTATCTTTTTAAAAACTTAATTTTGAACCCGGGTTAGTAGGAAATAAAAATGCCAGACAGTATCATTGTTTTAATATAAAATTATCATTTTGGCACCCAGTTATAGTGTACCTTGCATACCAAGTTCATGTTCATGGGTCAAACAGATTTAATTAGAATATGAGTATTCTAACTTTCTAATGCTGAAATTATGTTAAGAACCTATCATGAGAAAAACATTAAATTATTTCTTAATACCTGCTTATTTAATTTATTTTCGAAATTTATGTTTGGTTTTCTTGTAATACTTATTTAGGGATGGTAAAACATGGGGCCGTGCCCGAAATTTCAGATGTGGAGCCGGGGGAAAGTTTTTGGCTTTCTAAAATTTGGTCAGTCCAGGTTAAACTCTATTAACCAGATTTCTTAGTGGCCATTTAAAAAACAAAAAAATGCCAAATTTTTTGCCTGTGGAAAGCTGAATTCACATGTTTATCTGGTGTTTGGTGCTCAAAGTTACATAATTAGATCCGTCAACAAATTATATCAAAAGATATTTAAAAAGCTTCCAACCACAAACACCTGGACATGAACCAAGAAAATTTTGTTTTCTGATTGATCTTTTAACAATCCATTAGCCTAGAATTGAAAGTTAATCGAAATCTATCCATACAATTCTGCCCAAAAATTTGTAATAAATAGGAATGGCCCAGGAAAGGGACTGAAAACTGAAGATTCACTTAATATAGGAACACTTTTTGACAAAAAGCAAACATAAAAGCTCATCTCAAAACGAAATCTGTGCCTATCTAGACATCAGCATTTAAGGAAATGTAGTTCTTGACCTACCTGCCACTGTATATCCCAGGACCAACAGTATCAGCATATGGATCAAAACCTTCTGGATCAGTTCCGCCAGGCAGTCCATACTTTTCAGCGATACCAGGGGCGTAGGGATCATAAGTTAAATGTCTTGGCATTGTAGTTACTACATTTTAAGAGATTGATTAAACATGGTAATACCACTAGAGAAATTACCATACCATAATACCACGACCTTGCAAGTGGGCTCCCTGTCCTCCTGCCCCAGGAGATCGTGTCCCAGAGCTTTCATCCCCTTAGATTTTGCCCAAGCGGACCTTACCATAACCCTTACCCTAAGCATAACCCTTACCCTAAACCTCACAAAGTTGTTTGTTTTGGAGCAGGACATAACTGACGCAAAATATCTAAAACACAGCGTACTGGGGGGCATTTATTGTAGTAATTTCACAATCTTGCGAGTGCAATCATGTATGGTACCTAAATTTATTAGACCTAGAGTTGACCTAGAGTCGACCTAGAGTGGTATTGCTGTATTTTTAACTGAGATGATAATTACAACTTATATTCAAATGAAACTAAAAATGTTATATTTTTATTTCATTTGAAAAATAAAATTATGATGATAGATGAATTAAATCTTAGTTTTAATGAGCATGCTAGTTCCTACATGAGCTAGGCAGTTCCTACAAGAGTTTCGACTAAGTGTTAAGCTTGAGTAATATTCATGGCTATGATGCTGAAGAGAGTTTATATTTAAACTACACTTAGGCTACCTCTAGCTTGAGGGTTTATGCACAGGGGCAGCCCAAAGTCGAAATAAAAATTTACTAACAGATGGTAAGCACTAAGCATCGCATAGTGTGTAGTGGTTGAGAGGGGCCAATACATTTGAGGCTAACAATGAGATTATGTGTGATGATGCTGGCATCATAATTTATTAATGATTATTTATTATAGTAGGTTATCAACCTACAGGTAAACGGAATAATTCAAACATAAAGAGTAAACAGCTTCACCTAACCTCGACAAGATTGTAACCTTCACCGTTCTAACAAAACGATAGCGGCAGAGCTGCAAGCCGCGTGCAAGTCAAGTAACACCTCAACAACACCTAACCAGGTGATTACGCCACTACGCACATCTGGTGACGCGTGCCATGCATAAGAAAGGGCTCTGATTAGAGCACGTACACCGCCTTTGAAGAGGCGTGCAACAGGGCTCTAGTTACTAGACACGAAACTAGACAAACGGCTGGATGCGCAATGCAAATCGTCGAGTTGTCACGCACACCACTAGAGGTAGCTGCGTAGGGGCCGCTTGTCTCACGTTGTGACTTGCTCTAACCAGAGCCCTTTTGCACCACATAAGCACCTGGTTGGCTGAATGTTGTGACCCACGGCAGCTAGGCTGGAGTGATAACGGCAGCTAGGCTGGAGTGACAACTTGCCTGGGGACCTCAGTCTTTATTGCTTTGCAGCACCCAGTAAGTGACATCCCTTTTGCACGCCACCAGAGGTAGCGTAGCAGCCGCGCAAATAAGCACCTGGGTAGGTTAATATTTTCATTTAGCCAGGTGCTTACCCCAAAGAAACTGGAAAATATCGTTAAGAAGATTCAAGATGCCAAGGATAGAAGCAGGAACCTGATTATCTTTGGTTTGACTGAAGAGAACAGGGAGAACTTGAATGCTAAGGTTGGAGAGATGTTCATGTATCTGGAGGAGAAACCACTGTTCAGTACACCAACAAAAATAGGAAATTCTTCGGGGGGTTCAGTACGGCCAGTTAAACTTTCCCTAGCATCAGCTACCATGGTGTCACCTATACTCGTCAAATCTCAGAGACTACTTCAATCTAACATCTTTAAGTCAGTTTACATCAGCCCTGACCGGACAAAGGAAGAGCGAATTGTGAGGAGGACGTTAGTCAATG
>JH153040.1:162849-174392 GCA_000226015.1 Mnemiopsis leidyi
AAACTAAAGCCTTAGGAATCTACAGTAGTGGGAACTTTTGGGATATTTCTGATGAGGTCTTAAATCGTATTGAAAGTGGGAGTTATTTTGAGAATAAAATGAGACATAATGAATTTCTCAAGGAGAACCCTTTTGCAGCCAGAAAAAGATTTATTAACATTAATTAGGATTAAACTTTTGATATTTTATTCTTATTTTGAATTTTTAAAGCTTTTAAGATACTTTGAGAGATAAGGTGTGATGATGCTGGCATCATTATTTGTTATTTATTTTATTTTTTTTTTTTACATTACAATACAATATGTAAACTAGGGTACTAAACGATCGCATTTACAAAAGCATCTACAACACAGCAAATGATATTTTGCACGATCAGTGCAGTATTCAATACGCAACATTGCATGGATTTCATTGCGCTACAATTCTTGGTATACATTGCGAAGTTATTGAACTACGTTGCGCGGCGTACTTCGTAGTCACTTGTTGCGCGGTATTTTCTGAAATAATCTCTTTAAATGTGACTTTCATTTTGATGAAAATTCGTTATATTGGTTGTCACTTACCTAAAATGTTGTGTTTTATCTAATAAAAGTATCATGTGGTCTCCAAAAGATCTTCTTATGCCTCAAATTTGTCCAAACAATGAAAAAATTCGCGCGCGCGCAAAATATCAATTTTTGGCCGAAAAATTAAGTTTGGGACATTTTATGAATTTCAAATTTTATTGCTTATTGATATTATATACATTAAAATAAACAAATATGCAAAATTTCAGTAAGTGCCGAGAAAGTTTAGTAGCGCGCGCGTTTGAAAAACCCTCAAAAATCGCCAATTTTAGAGGTTTTTTCGAATTTTGACCTTGGGACATCAAATATTTTTGGTTTTAAGTATTTTTCTGTTAATATTCGAGGAAAAATACATAAAATAACATCCATAACTTAAATTTCTAAAATGTGTCCAAAATATACCTAACGGCTTATACTATCAAAAGCACTTGACATGTCAATGCTCATTCGATGGTAGCTCCAATGCTTTCTGAGTACTACTGATGTAAGAATTCGTAGAGACCAGACGATATCTCCACAACTACGACCTCTTTTGTAAGCACTTTGAGTAGGACCAGTGTAGCGCGTTATACATTAATTATTTTATTCATTAACGCTACGGCGCGTGGCTGCTACGTATAGCCCTGTGGCTCGTGCGCCTGTCCATCCTAATTTCGCGCTAAGCTCGCACATGTATACATGTTTAGCAACGCGTTTGTACAGCAGCGCGCACCCTCCCGTCATTTTATTCGCTTCGAATGAGGGTCGGACAAAGTCAGACAAGCATTTTCGGCCTGGAGAAATTCTAGACGCGCATCGCCCGTTGAGTAAGAGCTTTGACAGCAGCGTGCACCCTTCCGTCATTTTATTTTCCGGGAATGTCGGACAAAGTCAAACAAGTAAGAGCAAGCTGACGCTTTTTTGGGCACAGCCGCATAATTAGGGCTTTTGTTTGAGCAAATATTTTTATTAAGTTGCTAAACAATAGTTACATTGTGTAAATAAGGTTATTTTCAAGTAAGATCTTTAATTTGTAACAATGAAATCATGTTGGGTCGGTAGTAATTTTGAATTAAGTATTTTTGGATAAATGCATAATATGAAGTTGCCCGTAGCGACCGCCGTGCGCGGTGTAAGCACCTTGTCACGGTGATACACAACTCACGCAGTTAAAGCTGAACGTTTCGGTAGACGGATATCATCTCGTCGATAAGCACCTGGTTAGGTGAAAATATCAAGTAGTGATACCGGGCGCTTCGTGGCTCTCTTTTCCTTTGTTCCAACAAAGACTGAGACCCCTAGTATGCGCGACCATTGCATCATGGGCTCTCATTCATTTTAGCTGCTGGCAAATTTCGGAAAAATTTAAACGCGCATCACCTGTTTAACACAGTAAAATGAAAACCTTTCCATATGAAACATTAATCATTTTTTATCTACAATGATGATTTTAAACGGATAACTTTGTGCTTTGTCTGATTGTTTTTTGGTTTATAAGTCAACGTGTATGAATGATGGACTTAGTTTTTATATTTAATTCGGTAATCAACCAACAAATTGTCGAGATGTTACCCGCGGTAAACTAATATTACTTCGTCAAACAACTTAAAGATTTACAAAATTTGTCCATAATAGAGTCTTAACTCTAAATTTATTCTCAAAATTTTGCTTAAAGATTCTTTTCTATTGATTAGCCACTAAAAATGCTGCTGCTGACTGGAATCCAGCATTGTAATCTGTCGTCACCTCATTAGTTATATAGTCTTGCCTACTGTCTATGTAACTATTGTCGTCAGCGGATTTCGGGCCTCCAACTATGGCTCCTCTCAAGACCTGCGGAATGCTCATTTCAGATGTTATCAAACTCTTCCATTTGTAAACAATAATTTTCCAGTCGACACTCCTATTGATATTCAAGATTAATTATTACATAACGCAGAAAACAAGGAGGATTTGTTTCTAATTGATTATTCCTATTTTAAACAATGCCATACCTGTGGGTTCGGATTTGAGCTATGAAAATTGTCCCAGTTGCAAGTGCCATATTCCGGGCAGCTTGAAGAACCATGATGTGGTTTCGTTGGAAAATTGTCTCCATAACCAATCAAGTAGCTAAACTTCTTGCTGTTATCACCTGTTGTCAAATGTTCACACATCTTAAATTGCACTGTATTTATTACACCTGTACCCGGGCTTTTACAGTTATACTGAAGGGGCTCCTGGAAGATTCTAGATTTGGAAGATTCTAGAAGATTGCATAGGCAAATGCCCTTAGCCCACCCCTCAGGGTGGCCTTCGACAGAAGTTGTGACCCAGTAGGATCCTTCTGAACCTATCACTTAAGGTTCACTCAAGGTTCTAGGATTGGTGAATCTGGGAATCGAACCACCGATCTTCTGCGTAGAAAGTCGGGGTGGATACCGCTACACCACCAACCCATTGTGTTGGATGCTTGAATTTCAGGAAACTTACTTGCTATTAGCACAATGTATTTACACAATTACTACCTATATACTTCTTCCAATGTAGCTTAAACATAATGTTGTAGGTGTAAGCAAAATAAATCAGTAAGATGATTAAATAATTAGACTGGTAATGGAAAAGTACATACTGAGCTGTCCATTTGACACCGACTACTTAGCGGAATGGGATGCGGGTGCCTCAATATTGATAGAGACACCATACACCTATTTTTCTCCTACTGAGTAAAATACGATTTTATCAAAATACTGAAACAAATGAGTTTTATGATCAAATCCATACCCAAGATGTAGTCAATTTGTCTTCTTGCCACTGCAGATACATCAGTAGCCAAAAGTCCTTTTTGGTGAGCAAAGAGGCAGGCAAATGCAACATTGCTTGCATGCCTCAGAGATCCCCACTGCTGAATGAACACCAAACCTAGTTGTTTTTGTTATTATTATTTCGGATTGCCTTTAAAAAGGAGGTGTCAAAAAATTTTTTAATTTTTCAAATTTCATCATTTGCAGACTTAAAAGCAAGCTTGCTAACTAACACACTTTTTCCCAGATAGCATTATTTGATATGCATAAATCATAATTATGTGCTTTGGTGGAAAAGTAACTTACCATCTTGTGTCTTAGGTTTTTGCATTAGTACTCTTGTGCAAAACTGGTTTGCCCTGTCCTTGTATATTTGTTTTCCAGTTACAGCTCCTAGAAGTATCTGGACCCCAGATACCTTGTTGTCCCAGGAAAGTTCCTCTGGAGAACCCAGACTGTTAGAGAGTTGTTCAGCCTTGTTCAAATACATTTTGTTCTTTGTTGCCCTGTATAACCACACTGCTCCCCATGCCAGCTCATCATTATAACCACTCCAGGATTTGTAGTAGATTGAAGCATCAGGTATAGAGTTTGAATACACTCCTCTGTAACTGTCTGCAAAATTATATAGTTCTTCAGCATGCTTCAAGCATTTTGTTGCATATGATGGATCATCATTTTTGAATATCAGTGATGCTGCTGCTAAAGCTGCTGCAGTTTCTGCTGCCAGCTCTGAGCCTGGTTTTTGAGCTGTGATCTGTGGTGGTGGTGTGTCATTACCATTGTATGAATTATATAATACTTTTTTATCAATATCATTGAAGCACTGGCCATAGTTAAAATGACTGTTTTGACTCTTAACTTTTGTGTCACCTGATTGCATCCTGCATCGCATGCCAAACTATGGTGCCAAATGTTATTGTCATAACTCAAATTATTTTTCTCACCTTATATACTGGCCTCTCCATTTCCATGTCTTCTGGCCTCCCCCAATATGCATGATCTATGTCCCCTTTTCCAATTTGTCCTACAAACTCATTTGGCCCTGTGTGAGCAGCAATAAAGTAATCTGTTGCCCACTTAATCATGGCTTTGTAATTTTTCCACTCACAAGCCTTTACAATACCATTTTTGTAGTCAACTCCTCCCCAGCCTGCCATCTAAGGATAATGCATGATAGTCTGGGTAAAAAGTTTGGGTGGCGTCCTGCCCCAGATCATCATGCCCCACAGCACTTTAACCCAAAGATTTAGCCCCAGTGACGCCCTGCTCCACAAAAGACAACTTCATAAGGGTTAGGGTTACGGTAAGAGTTTGGGTTAGGGTTTGGGTTAGGGTCGCTGGGGACAAATATGCAGGAAAAAATGTCGTGGGGCACGATGTTCTGGGGCAGCACGACGGGAACCAAAAGTATGATTATGATATTCTTTCTAAATTTAATTTTTGCTATTTCCTTGTTCTTTTTAATTCATGTGTTGTTTGGTCTCCCTGATTGTTCACACCAATGTGTAGTTCTTGTAAAAAACTTTCGAGGTATACTCACTGTTGTTGCCGCAGCCATGGGGAATCCAAACTTAACATAGTCTCCAGCATCATAATATCCTCCAGTGATTTCATCATTGAGAGCACTGTCTTTCCTCCATTTAACACGCTGATTAGCTGGTAGCTTTCCTGATCTTTGTGCTTCATAGAACAAAAGAGACAAGTGCAGTGCTTGAGCATACCTGAATTTTCAAAATTAGCTGTTGATTAAATAGGGCGTAATTGTAATGGAAGAAAAACTCAGATGTAGTTATTAAGAAGTAAAGTCAAACTAAAGTAAATGAGGCGAGTGGCTAGTGGCTACTAGGATGTTTATGTCTGAAAAGGGCTCTACATACTTTCCATTATCACATTCAGGCTCTGGTTCAGGCTCAGGTTCAAGAGTTGGTTCAGGCTCAGGTTCAAGAGTTGGTTCAGGCTCAGGTTCAAGAGTTGGTTCTGGTTCTGGTTCAGGAGTTGGTTCTGGTTCTGGTTCAGGAGTTGGTTCTGGTTCTGGTTCAGGAGTTGGTTCTGGTTCTGGTTCAGGAGTTGGTTCTGGTTCAGGTTCTGGTCCAGAAGTTGGTTCAGGTTCTGGATGCGGTTCTGGTTTCGTTTCACAAACATCCTGTCCATTCCATTTCATACCAACCAAAAGTGGATCAGATTTTCTATCCACAAAAATTTTCACAGGAATAGATACCATCTTATTCCTTTTAAGAGCTTTGTTTGTTCTCTGTGATATGGTACAGAAAGCCTTTCCATTCCAGCAATTTACTTTCAAGGATTTGTCTGACACTCCCATCCTTAGAATCGGTTCAGTGAAACTCAGGATCATGTCGGGAAAATTCTCACGATTTTCTGATGGCATCAGTCGGATTTTTCCTTGAATTGTCTTTTGATCTGAATTTTTTAAATTGTTGTAAATTGTTATCATTTGTTATATTTATGCATATGATAAAGAACGGTACTCTTTAACTATTTGAATCATATCTTACTTTTCTTGGTTTGAAGAAAAGCTCCTGAGCATTGCTGAGGTTCATTTTGAACTTCACATTCCTCACACTCTCCATCTGCATAGCAAATTTCTAGACCCATTCTTGCTATCTTCACTGCCTAAAGATATGTTAATTAAAACCCTCTTGAGTCTTGCATGTCAAGGTTGGCCGTTGGTGGCTGATATCTTTTATATCAATCAATCAATAAAAGACAAAGTTCAGTAAAAGGCAGTACTTGTATTACTTTGACACTGCACTGTTGAATCTGACGAATCAGGAGCCATTAACATACTGTATTAGTTATAATGTCGATAAAAATATTATCAACTAACCGTGTCCTGTAAATGATTAATTGTAAACCCAGCCACAAAAGTATTTCCAGCTTGTTGCACAGATGACCAATCATAGCTTGTAATGATTGCTTCTGTTTTTTCATCGTTATACTCAGTAGAGCCCTGCCAGAAATTTCCGTCCAAAATCGGATTTGAGAAAATAACTTTTAGTTTCCATGTTGCAGTTGTTTTGGCTATAGGGATGTTAATTTCTCCTTTCCAACCAGTCGGCCATATGTCAACTGCCCGATATCTGAAGACAAATTATTGTTAGTAGATGTATCTGATTTAAAAGTTGTGTCATCGTGGAGTTGGTTTGTCAAATTAAGACATCGAATCCAAATTTAATTTGGATTCGATGTATTTATTTGACAAACCAAATATGTTTTAAGCTGTACCTATTAAAAATGATAATATAAGTAAAATCTATTAGTTGACTTTATTGGATCAAGAGGATGTATTATACGAACATATTGACATGAGTGTAAAGAATTGAGCGTTTATGGAACCCAGCTGCTTCAGTTCCATGTTGTACATACCGTACAGCAAGGACATTTACACCTTTAGCTTTAGGGCACATAACTTTCTTCCACAACATAGTCGCAAATGTTGTATTTATACTAGTCTTATGCACAAGATATTTCCTTGTGTTTTATAGTGAAAAGTTGTCAAATTTTTCCATGTTAAACATGGTTCATTTCGTATTTCTCTCCAAGGTTTAAAATTTGATTTATTCCTAATTCCTTGAAATTAGTAAAACTCAAAATTGGTTTGTACTTACTGAATTTCGCAAGAAGATGCAGTCCAAATGAGTGCTGATAGAAGCAGCAATGGTAGACACATCTAGAAAACTACAAATGAAACAGAGTTAAGCTTCTCAATCCGAGCAATTGTGTTTAACTTGTATGTTCACTTAAAATATTCAAAAGTTAAAGGACTAATACTGTAAAACAAGGAAAAGCTGAGTTGTCATGCGGGCCTCTTTGTATAAAAAGGCCACTTGATGCTTTGTGTCCCATCTAATTTATTCAACTTAAATAATTTCCCATTAGTTTGGGTCCTATTATCTCATGTTTTACTTATAACGTTGCCAACAATAGACAATGGACTGACTGTTTTTTAATGCTTATCACATGATCAGTGCACGTGTTATTTTGTTGCAGCATGGTGTGCTGGAAAACTCGTATTCAGACTTTGTATCCAATGAGAGTAACAAATGTTTTGAAATATCTGCACCAATAACTTGAAGCCACTTACAAAGTTACTATGTAGAACTTCTAAATCCTAAACCCTCTGACATTTTAGAATGACTACACGAGGGATTTTATGTGCACTGTTGGTGTTGGTGACATGTACTAATGTGTTGGCTCAGCTATTTACTGATTGTACACTAAGTTCGACTACGGCGTCCTGCAAAAGTTGCATCAATGGCACTCGAGCTGGAAAAGTAGGCAGTTTTATTGTGGTTACTGTATCATCTTACTGAAATGACTTAATCTTGGGAGAATTTACACTCCTTTTTTTAAAAGTGCTTAGGTTTTACAATTCTCTTGAACTGAAAGTTTGATATGAAACTCGATACCACCCCAGTGTGCGTGGTGCAAAGAGACAGAGAAATGTCTTCCCTACAACCCTGTAAGTGACATTACCAATCTGCCCAACTGCGGAGAAGACTTCTATGCCAGCAACTGTGTCGGTGAGTGGGAATATTCATAATTTGCTGGTGCATAATTTGCTGGTGCATATAACCCTCTTTATTTTCTATTCAAATGCTCCCCATGACTGCGTGAGTGTTGCCTCCTCTTGGGGTCTAGTTCTTTTTTGGCTAAATAGAGCAGTCCAGAGCGCCATAGCGTCATCGCTATTGTAGTCTTGTCTCTTTGTGAGATGGATTTGCTCCCAAGTATGTAAATTTCCAATCCCTCACGCACATGCCACAGGTACCTTTTGAATATTGCTGATTGCAAACCTGCATTTAATCAAAATAACGTAGTTCGTATGGGGAAGAGAAACTTAAGCAATAAAAATTAAGCAATGTAATGCACACACTTGACTTCGTATGTTATTCGGCCCTAGGCTCATCTTCTACAGCTGTAAATATTTGAGGAATAGCACCTTTTTATGTATCCTGCAGTTAATCACAGAACAGTAATCGTGGGCATTGCTGTTGGAGCTGGATTGATCGTCATTTTCTTTATCGGTTGTACAATCTGGTGTTGCTACTGTCGGGGGCGCAAGGCCCGGGCCAGGAAGATGCAGCAGCAGGAAGACGAATATCAGTCTCAGAGAGACGCAATCGCTGATAAGCACCAGGCCAGGTTGGTTTGTACGCGCTTGAGTTTAAGTGATTAGTGATTATTATCCATGTGCTATGATTAATGGCGACATTAACAGAAACTGATAACTACACATATTGGATATACTGTTATAAGTTAAATGGTGAACCGTGCATAGTTGACAATTTTATGTGATCATAAACTATTGACTGAAGTATTCGCGAAAAACGCTAGGTTAACATGCGGTATTTTTCAGTCGGTCTGAACGAGAAGAAAAGCACGATGCGATCAGAATGAAATACGGTATAGAAAAGAAAGATAAAGAATAAGATCGCACTTTCAAGTTGCATTTGTGTGGGAAATTTTTAAATAACATTTGCTTTTCTGCTGGTTCGCTGATTGAGTTCGTTTTTGCAGGTTTGAAAAAGAGCAACCCCTACGAGCGGTTTGACTAACTGAGCAGCTCATTTCTCCTAACGAAATTTCCCCTCAACCAGACACAGACAATTACCCTTACTTCAGACATCCACCACTCTGTTATCCTAGTTACATTCCTTGCATTTTAACTCGCATTTATGCAGTTCATTAGTTCTGCTGCTTACTACAAATCATTACAATCGTAGTGTAGAAGTTTAGAAAGAGATCTGAAGTTTTGAGTGCTATGGTCGCCAGCGAACTACTCAAAGCAATCTTATACTTGAATTGATTTCTACACTTGCTACTACTTGACTGTGAAAAGCACTTTAAAACAGTTACACTTACCGATGAATATTAATGCAGCAATTCGTATGTTTGCATATCAAGCTGCAACTTATGCATATTTATACAATTCTACCGAAATAACGTCGCATTTTAAAGCCTGTAGTTTTTATAAATCGGACACTTAATGATGATTTGTGAACGATAAGTAAGACGCCCAAGATAGAAGGTGAGGGATACGATTGACAACTTGTAAATAGCTTGATTTGTGTAATTTAGTAATTGTCTATTTATGGTTTAAACAATTTTTCTTCAAATATGACAGATATATTTTCACTTAATATTAAATTTGTTTATTCCGAATCCTAGATTCTAGATTTTAGTTTTTGCAGAATTTTATTTTTAAAATTGTGGTAGATTTTTGTAATCAGCTTGATTTTATAATTTTAGTTGTAAAATAGTTTTAATTGATGTTTGATTAGCCAGTTTGTTATCTTTTTAAATAAATAAACATCGCAAGCATAATTGGTATTTTGAATCATGCGCATAATGAGTGCTGAACTTAGTTTCATTTTAATTCAGACAAAAAAGTTAATATTTTGTTAGCTTATTCAAGTCATTTCAAACCAAAAAAGTAGAAATCACAGCTACCCAAACTCATAATGGCCGGAAATAAGTAACCAAAAAGGAATGTGGCCTGTGGACCTTCGAGTGTTGTTATTAATATTGAAACGTAGGTGGACGCTTTTGGTTAGTATCGTGAACGGAATTAGCCTTATGAAACTGCAAAGATGTTATCAAACCACAAATTTGTTAAGTTCATGTCCTCTACAGCTTCTGATACAACATTGAACACTAATAAATCGCTGTTACTTATGAAACAATGTTTTGGTATCAAACAGTGATTTGTAAATGCTTGTTTTACCCTTGTTGTGTTTATTATGCGAGTCAAAAATACCTGAATGAGCTCAAAAATTCATCGTACTTCCAAACAAGAACAATGTTAAAAATTTGACGGGAATGGGATGGGAAAGAAAATGAAACGTAAACGCTGTGACTTGTATTCGATCGCCTAAAAAGTAAAATATTGCGTGCAGTCTCAAACAAATTCACGCAGCTTAGAGGTGGAAGGCATTCGGGGTTCGGTTGAGCTACAAATGTTTATTTTTAGTTAAGTTTGCGGTGTTTATGAAGTCCGACAAATATTCACTACCTCGTCAAATGTAACACGGCAGGTGTTCTAGCATTGTCTCTCTAGCTTGCCCACCTCTGCTAAACGGATTAAAGTGGAGAGAAATCTACGCCTGCTGTTTCAGGGAACAATAAACAACGTCCATATGAGAAATATTCACAAATGGAAATTTTGAAAACTTATTAAAAAATGTTCAGTTAGTTAAGATGTAGTTCTAGTTTTAACAAGTTCGTTGTTCCTAAATTTAATTGCGTTTAATCAGTACAAAAAGTTAGCGGTAGCAGAGCCTAGACGACCACTTGCCAAAAGTAAACAGGTCTAGCCAGCTAGTCGACTGCATTGTTTTGTTGGAAACTCAGTTTTAGTGCAGCTGAGCTGAGAGGTGAAAAATCAATTAGCAGGCCGTGTTCTATTTTGTGTACTAGTCTTCTCTAGAAGATGACATTCAAATCATGTTCCTGGATACTTTTAGTTTCCTTTCATAACAACCACCGTGTCTTTATTAACTAAGCGCATTGTGTGTTTTACCTGGCAGCAACAATACATTACCTGTAACCTAACATGTATACTTTATACTCATGTTCTGTTCTTGTAACTCCAGTGATTATAAAATATTAGACAAAACAATTTAAAACAGACAAAACTGCTCTGCTACCCAGTATCAGAGGAGTGCTGGTTTGTTCACCCAACTTGGATGAAGATATTTCAAAATTATTCGTTATCATACCATGGGGCTTAAATCGGAAAAATTCAGTCAGATAAATCAGATTTTTATACCTCGCAGAGCATTCAAATATTTAGTAAGTTTTTCACATTTACCTGCATTGAAATACCAAGCTTGACCCAAATTTGATGCTCTTCTCCCAGTTACTTTTAAGTTTAGTACACAAATGTCGAGTAAATTACTCTCCTCATCGTAGGTATTATCTACATCTATAGATATCATCTACATCTGTAGGTATCATCTACATCTGTAGGTATCATCTACATCTGTAGGTATCATCTACATCTGTAGGTATCATCTACATCTGTAGGTATCATCTACATCTGTAGGCAAGGATCGACCGGGATCGCTTTTCAGCCGGACCGGGACCGGGACCGGGATTGGTAAAAATGGGCCGGGACCGGGATTTTGCCGGGACCGGGACTGTAGCCGGGACCGGGACTGTAACCGGGACCGGGACTGTAACCGGGACCGGG
>JH153041.1:9087-28235 GCA_000226015.1 Mnemiopsis leidyi
GCACCCTCGAAAGTCAGCTGACGCCAATAAAAGTCATGGATTGGGCGGCGGCAAGCTCAAAAGGCGTCATTGGACCTTATTTTTTTCATAAAAATGGGTCACATGTCACGTTAAATCGTGAAACATATGTTGATTGTGTGTTGTGGTTTGTCCAGAAGTTGAAAGAGAACGTAATTTCAAGTCCGCTTGGTTCATGCAGGACGGTGCAACGTCACACACGGCCCTAAGAAGTTGAAATCTCATCACACAGCATTTCGGTGAAAGAGCAGTTGGTAAGTTTCTTCCTGTGTCATGGCCGCCCTACTCACCCGATCTCACTCCCGCGGATTTCTGGCTCTGGCCAACTATTAAGAGGATCATTTTCGGTGGGAGGGACAGTCCCTTCGCCTCAATTGCTTCTCTGAAGCGAGCTATAGCGTGGGTATTCTATAAATTGACAAGGCTTTTTTTTTCAAATTTGACGGTTGCAGTTTAGGACAGATTGAAGAAGTGTATCGAAAGTGAGGGATTCCGCTCTTAGATAGATATAAATGTTCATTGATTTCCTATGCAACGTTTTGTATTTTTTGGTTCTAGGTCTATTGATTATAATGCAGTGAAACTTTAAAATTGTCCAACTTAAACGGGACGTAGTATATGACACACGTGAAGTATAACACCTGATAGTGATAATGGATGTCTTTGAGCGCAAGCTGGCGTAAGACACCGGGCGCTGCAGGGTGCACTTTATAAGCTTGATATAAAGCTTAGCGACTAAGCTGGAGCGTTGACCTATACCTGGTCCCTCTTCGTTTGGCTACTTGATCCATAATGGATGGTGGTCATGGGCATAAAAGCACCAATAACTCTGCGGAAAATAGTTCGGCCCTGGAAAAGCCAGTGAGGGAGAGAGAGACACTTTGGGAGATGGTTACTTTAGTACACAACTGCTGATAAATTATATTCAAATATTAAATCTTATCTACTGCTTTGAGTAAGACAATATTATAAATTGCTTTCGGAATTCGGATTGGCATACCGGGAAAATTTCAGCCCATTTTTAATGATAAGATAACAGAGGAGACTGTAATGTGAAATGAAATGTTACAAAACCGGCCGGTATTCTGTAGCAATAGCTGAAGTTTGCAATTTCAGAAGCTACATAATTTTTATGGCTTATTTATAATATATTGGCTGTACCACCTTCATAGTAGTGCATTTGTAAAGAACAATTCAATCGAACTCCATTTAAGTAAAAACCTATAATTTGTATGATTGTCTATGTCAGCTTGTAGTTTTTGAATAATTGGGTACTTTTTCGGGTTGGGAGTGGTTTTGTAATTTTTTTGTAAAAGGTTGATAGATGGCCTAATGATGATGTTGGTGGTCAGAAGAGAAACGCACAGATAATTAAGGCTTGAATTCTTCGTTTAATTACATCATTAGAGCCTCAAATTATTTGTATAATAGTAGTGTTGAAAGTTTTACACACACATTTAAAAGTGCTGGTTATAAATCGCAGTAAATAGTACTACTTAAGGTTCTTTATACTAATACGGTCTTTTTATAGTCGCTGGAACGGATACCCAACTATTCATTTCCGTTTAGTTCTTTACTTCCCTTCGAGTTTGATCACCGTTATATATTCAAGAAATTGTGTTGCTATGAAGGAAACACAAAACCTTCAACTCATACACTGCACAGAAAACCAATTAAGGAGATAAATGATGGACGCGGTGATGTAAGTCTTTAAATGACTAGTGCGGACAGTTTTCCAAACGATTAAAACTGCCGCCGACGATTTAGTAGACCACGCCGCCGCTGTTTTGAAAGAGAACAAGTCTGATCACCACCTCATAGCACAAATGAATCTTTTCGTCCAATCATAATGTACACCATGAAAGCTTTTGATTTAAAATATATAGTTCATGATAACTAAGAGCATTGTCCTATCGAACTACTGGTACTACGATGAGTTTACAACTTTCTGCATAATATTATGATAGGAGATAGCATAATAGTCGGCTGGGTGGTATAGTGGTTTTATTTACGCCTGAACGCCTCCCATGCGGCAGACCGGGGCTCGATCCCTGGCTATGACAAGTCGGCCATTCACCAGACTGCGTCTGGTACTGTTTTGGCTGGAAAGGAAATGAGCACCTCAGGCTATCCCGTCTAAGGGAGTGACCTTAATTTGCATTTTTCGCATAGCATAATACTAAGGCTGTAACGAAACGATTTATACTTGAACTTTAGACACAGTGGGGGTTGACAAAAATTGAAGGAAACAGCAGTGAATTTGAGGCAATATTGCATAAGAAACAACCATAAATCATTATCTGTCTAAGTTTGGAGTGCTGTCGCTGTCGTCAATTAAATGAGGACCTCCAAGCAAGGTTTTTAATGGGTTCTGCACTTTGTTTAAGAACCTTAAAGTTGTAAATGCCCCCATTTAAGGTTGTTTAGTTAATCTGCGGATGACCAGCCATATCTCTACACTTGCTAGCGTTCTGAGATACCAGATTCAGCAAGGAACCCCAATCGTGATCATAGGATAAGCACCTCTCTGAACTAAATTTTCATTCCAAGAACAGGTCAAAAAGAATTAGAAGGACGGTTGAGGTTGTTAAACCTTTTACAAATTCATCTTCAGTACCATTCTAGACTCTAAAACAATAAAGGTTGAAATTATGGACAACTCAACTAAAGTGTCTGTAAAATGGTAAAAATAAGTAGAAATATTATAACGGTACAAAAGGCAAAAAAATCTCGATGTTAGCAATATTCGAATGATCTTGCTGAAGTGGTGGCACTGAGTTGCGTGACCAGTGAGATTTTGAGTCGCAACTTGAAGGCCTCTTATGCCTCAGTGGTCTCACTCCTTAGCTGAACATTGAGCAGACGTACAGTGAAGTATCCCTGACTGGGATACCTATTTTGAGGCAGACTACGCTGATCACTACGAATGTATGAGGTGACCTGCTTAACTGATAGTGATATTTCCGAGATACTAGAGGTTCGTGTAAGTTCAGGGCTGTCAATCAGAGCAAGTCTAGGCGCTGACAATTTAATTAAACTTTTCCCTGAACAATCATACCAACACAACAAACAATCCGAGATTTTTTCCTGCTAAAGGTCATGAAGTGACACAGGCAGCGACAATCCTTAATGAAATAAAATGTCGCAGGTCGCAGGTAAAAACATCCCTATTAGCCTTGGCAGTCAATGAACTAGAATGACTTGGAAAGATCTAGAAAGTTCTTTCAGAATTCTACTGCGTTGGATCATAGCTCCCTTCCGTGGTCATGAGGCCAGGTAGACATGTTTCAGTCGTTTACCAAATTATCAAACTGCGATTTTCAGGTTTTGGAGATACTACCATAGCGAGGTTCAAAAAGAGCCATAGATTTGTTGAGCAGAAACTTTGCGATCTCTTCTTTTGATTTTTTCGATACGATGTGAATGGAAATACTCGGCAAGAGACTACTGATATTTTCTATCGGCCTTTCATTATCTGACCAGTAACGCAGCACCTAGCGACTGCCAACATCTCAGCAAGATCATTCCAAATATCGCACTAACTTGTTCAGTCTGTCGAGAGGAGAAACATAGCTAAACAAGTCTCGAAATAAGATAGGATTACCCGACCACCATCTTTGGGCGTGGACGAGAGCCCTGCTACTTAGAAGTAAAGATTTTAAAATGTTTTCAACAGTCGCATGATTCATGTCAAAGTGCACTAAAAACACGTGTTTTTGGACTTTTATTAACTTTCATCTTATATTGGATTAACAAATTTTTTCCGCCGGTCGTTTTGGGCCCGAGGTTGACAATAAACATGAAGACATTCATAATGTAAATTAAGATGTATATGATTAATTACCCTTAAATGACATTATCATACTTTAAAGCAAATAAATTTGGTCAATAATTACTGTGTACCGCCATGGCAAAACAAACAGTGATATGATTACGGCTCGAAACAATTCAGTTATGAGGTGCGCACCAATCGGTCTGCTTTGCCATTAATGCATTATATGGACGGTTAAAGTATAATAGTAAACTTTTCATTTTATTTTTTGAAAGTTGCGTTCGATTAAACAGAGCAGGAGTAGATTGAACCAATGGACGCGACCGTAAATGCATTTAAGGCTGCCTCTATTGCCAATCTAGATATCCTACTAAATTATGCCTAAAGCAGGTTGTTCGGAAATACTAATGCAGGAGTTGTACTTTTTAAACTTTCCAGACCGACTAGAGTGACGATAAAATCTCATTTTCAGATCTAAATTAATGTGGCTCTAAATCGAAATGATAATAAATGGAATAAAAAGGACTGTGTGTTGCCTTGGATATTATAAGGACCCTTTTTAATAACGGTAAAGAGGAAAAAAATTTCTAAATGCTTCAACAATGAAAATTCACGACCACTTCAAAATGAATTCAATGATATAGCAATCTTGATTCTTTATTTGTAAGACAAATTAGATTTTAAACTTAGTAGTAAATAACCTAAATGTAGAACTTTAACTTCCTCAATGCAATTACGAAATTTTTGAAAGCACGAGTTGTCATAGCCGTGGTCTTGAGTGATCAGCCAATTATTCGGGAATTGTTTAACCGCACATGCACACTATGTCATCTACGATAGATAGTTAGATACCTTTAGCGATGGATGTTTAGTTCAATCTGCACAGCCCATGTCGAATGCACGCCTGATGGTCACATAGTAAACAATGGTGACACATGCACAGCCGATTATACGAATTGCTCTCATAAGATGTTGTGAGCTGCAGCCGCGATGTCCGGAACATGAATACTGGCTTCCACAACTGACAACCATATTTCAATAGACAACAAGATCAGATTCCGCGTTACTATATAATAGAATAATTCCCTGCACCACGCGTTAGCGGGGATTTTACAAAGCTGTGTCGTTAAGGGTAGTGAAAGACCTGGATTTCTCTGTACAAGTTTATTAATTTAGTCGTTTAGTTGATGGCTTGCTGTTTAACTTACGGAACTAATTTTTACGTCACAGACATGAAGTAAATGGAAGGTTGATTTGGTTATAGTGCAATTAAAGACCTAAAATACTATAATCTGTTTGATTCATTCTATTTCTAAATCTTACAGTCATTAGATAATTGACTGTTATCGTATAGTTATAGCTATTGTGGTGTTTAAGCTGTAACATGGTTTGGAATGGTTCTAAATGGAACGTCAAATTGGAATCTGAATGCAACAAAGTAGGGTCGAACAAAAAATGAAAACTTTACCATCTAATGTCGAAGTTGCATTTCCAAGTCAACTTGAGTTAGGTAATCCGGCGATTGAATTGTCGGACTTGCTCGTCACTGAACTTCAAGAACTAACATCTAAACCCTGTTACGATATTAAAGACTGGGTGGCATATGTCCGATATCTTAACTTATTAAGTACGAAACTACGAACTAACTGATTTGAACCAGAAAAGGAGCGCATATTAAGAACAGTATAGTTGTACTTTGTAATATCAGCCACATGAATCCAACACGAGAATGGAACAATATCAGTATCACATGGAAGGAGGACCAATGTTATTGTTATGATGCATGTCTCACTCAGAACTTTAATTCTAACATATTGTTATTAAATCAAAATGTAGGTACTTGCACAATAAGTGTTTTTTTGGTCGGAAGTCTGTCACTCAAGAATCACTGCCTTTTCATCAAAATTTTATAATTTCTCCTTCATCCATGTATGGGACCTCTTTATTGTAGCGCATATCTGTGGTCCTGTTATAGTGGTTTTAAAACTTTACCTATTTAACTTACACTCATATACGGGAATTGTGATAATAATCATGCGTTAAACCGCGAGTTTGGGAACCACATACTATCATATATATTGTAAAATAACTGATTGTCTGATTGATAATGGTAATTTAGGGTAATAGGGTATATAAGGGTTAGGCTCTGGTCATGACCATGCACCCTGGAAATTGGAAAACTTGCCCGAATGTCTACCATGGCCATGGTCATAGCCGAAAATTTTTTGACCATCTGGCATCCACTCTTAATTTAGGTCAAAAATTCGGACCCTGGTTATAAGAATTTCGGCATTAAGCAACATGAAAATTTCGGCGATGATTTATGAGCAAGCTATCTCACTACATATAAAGCGGCTAGATGTATATACTGACACCATTTAACTGCACCAACCTAGATTCGCGATAGGTCAAAACGATTTGAAGTTTTGCAATTCAGTAAAATGAAGTCATTCAAATATGTCAATATTGTGTTCTCAGTGAGAGAAAAAAACTTAAAAGAAAGATTACTATTTTAAAGCCACGAAAGTTGGATCTCAAGTGGTGTCAAAAACGGCGATAAATAGACAGTTAAATCTGAATATCGCATGACACCGGTGTAATATTGTGATTAAGACTTTGGTGCCTTGGAATTCTTTTGAACAATATCTACCTGTGTAAACACATATGAGTGAGTGATTCGTCCGGCGGACAGGCTCCCAGCTACTGCTAGTGTAGAAAGAAATTGGCAAATATCATATATCGCATTGAAGATCATCATTTTTCAACCATGTGATCGCTATAAATTTTTGATATTTTGACTGACTCATGTTGACTATTTGCAGCCGTGACCGAGGCGAAATGATTGACAAATCGTTTTCACTTAACCCGGTTATCCTCAAGAGACGTCAAAAAATAAAAGGACCATCTAAACTTCAACAATTTATCATATGAAGAATTAATGGCGACCAGCACGCGACGATCTCTTTTAAAAAGGAATAATGTTAGAATGTTGTAACCCAAACAAAGGATTGGGTTAACTGCTGAATCGGTTTAAAACATGAGTGGTAACGCTTATATAGTCATTGTGTCGAGATCGGGCTGAAATCTTAAAATCTTAATTTGACCATCGTATGAGCCCCTTGCATTATGATATTGATAATCAAGTCTATGCCCACGAATTAAAACCTCGTAAACAATCGCCGAATTATACTTGGTAGACAAAAAATACGTTGCACATTTTCAGCTTTAACCCTGATTTAGGAGCAAAAATCAAGGGAGAATTGTAGTATATTATTGCTAGTAGTATATCATTGCTAGTAGTATATAATTGCTAGTATATAACATGGTGTATAATTGCTAGTAGTATATAATTGCACATGCTGCTGTGAAATGTCAACCCTCTTGGATCTTTGCACACAGGTAGAGGACATTAATAGAAACATTTTATTGATATATGTAAAGTCTGTTTCCTAGGAAGTTGGGGAAAGATTTATTAACACTTATAATAAAAGTTAAATTTGTTCTCCCAATTTTAACTTGAAGGCAAAAATTGTTCAAAACAACTCTGAATTGTCTTAGTTCTAGATACTACGTCACTTCTTCCAAGCACACTTTATTTGACCCGGGCGTCCCAGTTTCGCTCTTAAAATCGAATATCAGATATAATTTTGATGTACCACATTTTGCCACTCCTGGACATCTACTCATGTTCTCTAGCCCATACATCTTTGACCTCGGCAAACGTATTTTTAGTATTTTTAGGTCGAAATTAGCTAGCGCCTAGTGAGGTCTCTTTCAGAACAATACAAAGATAACAATTTTCTTATTTAAAATAAACATCTTTTTTCAAGGGTCTTCCTATATGTTCAAATCGAAGATTTAAAAAGAAACTCAAAAGACATGACACTCTTTTTAGATTATTTTTTAGCACAGAATTCAAATATTAGGATTATTAAGGCATATTAGGGATCGTTCACATATTATGATGTCTCACCTAGGAGGGGGGTGGAGGGTTTCCAAATGATGACGATTGATGGCGATGATGGTGCCATCAAAAATCGACAATTTTATGAAGTTTTTTTAAGATTTTCAAAAGAATTTTTAATAATTTTCTTGATTTAAATCTACATTTTAGAAGTAAGAAGGACAATTTTCAAGTTAATTTTTTTATGTACAACAAGGTATAATTGTGAATGGTGTAATAAAAGCTGTAAACAATAATATGGTTCATTTCTACCAAGCTCCGTTCATATGTCTTAGGGTGTAAATTTTTTCCCAGGGCTGCTTGTACTGGAGACAGATTCTAAATGTGGGGCTTTGTTAAATGTATTGACGTATTGTAGGTCAAGTTGAATTAGTGAAATTTCGCCGTTAATTCTCCTAAGCTTTTTTGAAGCATGGCTTCTTAGAAGAGCCTCAAGTCAGAGAAAGAGTGAGGAACTACGTGGAGGATGGTAAGGAACTGTCTGATGACTTAGAGGAGTAGCTGTCACTATCGTAGTGCATCACACAGTCTTGGAAATATGTACTGTGTTTTTAATGAGTTTTTGATCAAAATGAATGGCAATTAAAAGCCAAAATCAAATATTTTGTCATGAAGTTGGGGAGGGGGGTTGGAGGGTCCCAACGGTGATGACATCATTATGAAAATTTACCTCTGAAATTTAAGGGGGGTTTGACGGTTTGTCTTGATGACGAATGATGACAGACAGGGGGAGGGGGGTAAAAAATGCCGAAAATTTGATGACGTCATAATATGTACACGACCCCTAACAAAGAAATATACATCAATCAGACAAAGTGTTGTTATGGTAAACTTACAAAAGTGTTCGATTTACAGCCCGAAACCAATACACCCGAATCAGATAAAGTATGTTTATAAAAAGTGACATAATATCTGACATTGAGACAACCCTTTCTTTGGAAACGGACTTGACATAGCGTCAACATTTTTTATCACTGTCCTCTACTTGTGTGCAAAGTTTCAAGAGAGTTGAAATTTCACAGTACTAGCCTGTGCAAGTTTTCAAAATTAGTTAACATGAAAAATCAAATTTTGGGACTTTGCGACTTTGGACGGCCGAGGTGAAGTCAACATTCATCGGTTCTCCTTGAAATTTTTACAGTTGGTTGAAAAAGGTATTGATAAAATTCGTGCAACTTTTCAGCATGGTTCTATGTAAAACGGCGAAGTTTTATTCATGCATTATATGCATTACATATCATAAATTTCTCAAATTTTTCTGATTCTCGGAAAAATTTTCTTTTTGAGACTTCCTAAAATACGTCCTCTAGAATAATAATTAATTAGACGTGTAATTGATGCTCATTGATTAGGCGCTTTAAGTTTCTGTGCAGTTAAATTATCAACTTGCTGCCACATACCACGGTTTTCTACAATTAACCCTTACTCCCTTAATCTTAACCTGACAATTTTTCAACAGAACAATTTCGACGGAATAGGATAGGGTATCCTCCGGTGAGTTGCTTGATACGTTGTCCCGTGGACAGATGAACGTTTCACATACCGAGAGTAAAGCCCAGCAGTATTTAGCGTGACTAACGGCATTCAGTTGAACTAGCCTGTCCTCCGGACAGATTTCCAAACTGGCATACACACAGGAACATCAGGCCATATATGGCTGGCGGATATCTGAGTGTACTTAGTTAGCCCTGTCCAGGATAAATTCCAGTTGCTCATAAGCACCACAGTAACTAAATTCTTGCAATTTTATCTAGCATTTTATCTAACATTTGTGTTCCAATAATTGGTGTAACACTAACACATAACACCCGCCCACCCGGACTGCAATCAAAAGTGCTGGCAATCGTGACTTTCTTTTTTATTCTTTTTCCTGGAACATTCGAACATTCTCCTTTTTACAGATCGGCCTCAGGACGTTACGAGGTATCTCGAACTGTCCGAGGGCCGCCATGCCGAAAGCATTGTACCAATAATGGCATATTTTCTTCGAGTCGATTTGTAGGCTCTGAAACAGTCAATTGTCAAATGTTAAGAAATTTTCGGACAATTTTAAATAATAATTCACACTAAGTATTTCATTATTACTTTTTGCCAAATTTTAAAATTTCATACTTTTTAAGCATCGCATATCTCTTGCCGCTTTATGTATAGTAACATTGGAAATATGCTGAGATATGTGTTACTTGTGGATATAAATGGATCAAAGAGTCTTTGACTCTTTGATTCAGCTATTAGCACTAAGCTGAGCGTGACTTGAGAAAACGAAATGCAATTCTTTGTATCAAAAAACAGAAATTACTTTCGAAATGAAACTAGAAACTGACTGTCACGATGTTGGAATCGAAATTTGACAAACAGCGCACGAACAAAAGCCATTAACAAATGTAATAGCCTCATTGGACCAGCAGAACTGATGTTATCGACACACTATTGTTTCATATAGTGGTAAATGTCAAACCGGATTTATCTAAGATTTCATTCCATATTGAGTCAAAGTTGTCTAGCAAAATTATATTTGAGAGATGCTAAATAAGAAAGAAAAATGTCAAGTCACACCTTAAATTCTTATATAATTCTATAACCTTAATCTTACTACTTAAAATGCGTGTTCCATATATGTAAATATATGGAAAGGCATTCCTCTAGGGAGGGGGGCCCTTGCTAGTGCAAACCGATCAGAATAGATTTTAACACATTGTTGTTATGTACGAATTACAATTCTATCAGTGATCTCCGACCGAATTTAGCTATCCTAAAGAAGAGCTTCTCAAAAAACCCTTAGTTCAGTTGATGAATAGCTCAGTCTCCCCATCAGGATTCTGTGTTTCGGAACTGTTGATTATGTGGACTTCATCTTCTGGAAACTCCTCTGTAGACTGACTGCTGCATAATCCCCTGTTGTTATAGTCAGTGTAGGAGTAGAGTCTGCTCGATATAACTTGGAGACAGAGTGCTATCAGGACAGTTGCAAAATTACACCAGACTGAAAATTGGTTATTGTTGAGCCTTGGGACGTGCAAGATTCCGTGTGCCTTTTGAGAGAACAGTGTCTCCGGGGAGGTGTTTCAAAATTTGCGACACCTCCCCCGAAATACCGACAAAGGTATTTTTGAGGAGGGCTAACAAATTTACACCGATATTCAAGCTAAAGAGCAATGCTTCCATTCATGAAAACGAATCTTGTGGCACGCAGTGGTATAATTTCAAGTTTTATTTCTGATTATACACTGGTGCAGGCTAGAGTTAGGTTAGCACCACAATCTCACTTAAACAATATGCAAGATTGCGCATACTTACATGATGCCCCAACTAATGATTGGTTCAAACTTAAATTTCCTGCGCATAGAAATGCCGTGAAATAACGATCAATGAAATAAAGTAGCATTTTAGTATTTACCCAACGATCTTTGACTTGCACCCATTTCCTTGGTTCCCTTAATAAATCCCCGTTTAGCTACGAAGCCCAAACATTTTGCCAAAAACTTCGACACGGCTATCATCACTTTAAAGACCAGGAACTTCTTGATGCATTTGTATCGTCGAAGCCGATGATAATCAATCCTTAAAAGGATGACTATCGGCCATATTCCTGCCATGAAAGAGATAACCATGGCTGCATCCATGATGTTCGCCCTCAGAGCTTGAGGGTCAAATGTGCAGTCAAAAACAGCTAAAACTCGAAACATTTCAACAGTAGTTTGTACCACGATAAGTTGCAAAACCAATATTCGCAATCTTCGTAAGTTTAACCTGAAATTCATATTTCGGGTTAATTTCGAGCACCTTTGAAAAGATGAAAAATGACATGTTATTATTAAAAGGGAGATCTTTCATCATTTATAAATCAGCCAATTCATTAAAAAATTGAAAGAGAGATGTCCTTATCACTCCCTCTATGATGAAATATTATAAGTCTAATACTATCACTCACTTAGAGTTAAGAATCGAGGGTAAGCAAGGGTAGGATTTGAGCAGGGACTCACCGCTCCACTCGTACCTGAATCAAGTTTAAGTTGTTATATGAATTAAATTCAAATTTTAGATGGTTTTGAATCCTATTGATTTAGCAATTAGCTCTTGCCTCTGTCAACAAAAACCAAAATTAAATTAAATTATCACCAAGGGATAATCCAAAAGCAGTCTTTCTCCATGAAAAATTTTACAATATTTGTTATTTTCACAGCAAAATAGTGTGGTATTCCGAATTAGGCAGAATCCTAAATGATTATAATAATGATATACGACACAATATATCATGTTCCGCCGGCTGATGTTCCGTAACGTTACGGTGCTGAGTAACGGGTTGGGCGATGAACCTACTTAGATTCTATCTACATACTAATTAGCTACTATAAATTAATTTAAATAAATAAATAAATTTAATTTTCACAAACTCGTATCTATTGTCTATGCCTATCAACCCCCTACAAGTTGAATATAGTCTGCTTTTTTCCATAATGTAAGCAAGGCCGCTGAGGTAATAAAATTGTCGATATAATATCGATATAATATCAGTACTATACTGTCAAATTTCGGGATATCATAATTTTTTGATATCCTTACCCAGTAAAGTGAAGATAAGATAGTAGATTTTTGAAAAACGCTATGCAACACAGGGCTTCGTACCTGAAAAAAAGTGTTGATAATTTGTTTATCATCTCCATGTCAAATTATAAGTTTTTGCCGAAGTAATTGATGTAAAAAATGATATGATTTTTGCGTGCATAATCTATGATAAAAGAGTTTTGGGATAAACTGTCTCGCACGAAGTTTTAAGGTGAATGTACAAAACTATGTATAATATGTTTTTTTTCGATTTTGAGGTTTATTTGATAAAATCCAAACATGCAAAATTGACAGCAATATCAGTTGTTGTGACTTGTGTACACATAAGTTTAAAAGAATTTTGAAGCCCAATGCCTTCTTTAAAGGCTTAGGATTTGGGATGCAACCAAAAACGAAATTGCTCTATCGACCAACAGTTTATCTATTTATACATTCGACGAGATCAGAAGTTAAAGACATATATGTAAGAAAATGTATCAATCATATTTAACAAACGCCCAGGTTACAATAACATCTTATAGAATTGTCTCATTCAAAGTTTGTCTCTTTTATCACGATTATGAAATTCCTATATCTAGCACATTTCCATTTCCTCGCAAACATCGTTGCTAAGGAGCCCGTCGTTAAGTAACTTGAAGTACTCGGAGATTTTGACGCACTCAATTGTAGCATTTACCTCTCCGCACGAGTTTTGCCACCAAGAAAACAGTTCATCATTTTGCTGCTTCATGGTCGCCATTGTTCTGAAAAATATTAAGAATCTTGGTAAAAATTTGGGCTATCACATAAAAATTCGAGGCTAATTTAAATTTCCTGTCATTTTTATCGTTCAAATGTTGTGAGAACTTACTTTTTGCATGTGTCGCAAGATTCCGATTTTGAAAGATCGAGAAGCAGGGTTTTGGCCGAACATTGTCCTAGTGCATTACAGATAACCTGCAAGAGTTCAATCGTACAGTAAAGATAACAGTATAACAGATAAAGGATTTTTAGAAGTTACTATTTCAGACATTTTTTTATTTTGTTGATTTTAGCACGAGACTAATTTCTTATGTTGCCAATAGAAATCTAATTTACTTACACTTGGTCCGACTTTGGAGGCCAGAGTGGCAATTGCCTGTTTTCCATAGTCCATAACTAGTGATTTGCACGTTTGGGTGTAGCTCTCAGGGATTTTCTCGCAAACCTGCCAATAACTAATGATGATACGTCTGATAAATACAGTAACAATTTCAAACTCAAAGTGTGGATTCTAATTTGCAATCATTCTTTCTTTTACATTTAGTACCTTGGAGACCCAGGCAAGAAGCTTATCCTCGTTTTCATCGTTCAGAATGTACCCTTCCACCTTCTCAAAGACCCAGGTGCAGGCTTTGCATGTCACCCAATTTCCAACGTTCTTCGGTTCCACCTAGTGGAGTGCTCGTTACGGTGCTTTTAGCGAATCAGGGTAAGCAGTCGTTCCATTTGGGAGTATAAGCTTGGGAGTATAAAGCCTCTCCTTAACTCCTAATTCTTGAGCATATGGACGTCAGCATTTTTGGGAAGGATTCGGAAATTTTTTAATCATCTGCCCGCGATCTACCAATAAGAAACAATATACTAATATACTTCAACTTCGAGAAACTAAGTCACGTGGTAGAAAAGGTTTTCAGCTCCTCCTTAAATAGAGTGGCTATAATTCTTGAGCGCATTAGTATCCTAAATTTTTCAAGAAGCCCTGTTTCCCGTTCACCTGTTTGGTCCATATGTTTTGCTGACAGAATGAGGTAGCCTGACAAGACTCTGCAATCTCGGGAGTTGAACACCAGTAGCTTGGCCCTTCGTGGCACTTAGGATTCTCGTAAAGGAAAGCAGCTGTACATCCCAGAAGAGTGATCAAAGCTAGTGATCGTATCATGACTTGATAATTGGGGTGTGAGATATGCTTTTCGTGCAAAGCTAAACACTGATCTGTTTATTGCTGTGTCGGATGATGTTTTCTTTTTAATGACGAGCATTGCTCGTCGAGCAACTTCGAAAATAGTCAAACATCGGCAAGGAGAATAAGCTTAAATATCACTAGATAGCTTAGCTCTATATAGGGTCTGCTCACCCAATACCATGTGACCAAAATTGTTTTTGCAGTGATAAAACACAAACGCAGCTCAATAAATTCGTTGTTGGGCATTTTTGGTTATCTGGGGTGAGCATCCCCCATCCTCTTACTTATACTAGCAAGAGGGGTATTACTACCGATTATCAAACGACAAAAAAGTACCAAGAGAAAACAAACGTTTTGCAACTGAAGAAGGAAGCCAACTGGGTTGATATCATGCAGCGGGCCTACATCCCGTGACTATCCCTTATCAGCTTTCAGTGGCAGTGACTTAATTTTACTTTACTTTTTGAAGTTTCCGATTTCATCATGTACGTGCGAATACAGAAAACACGCAAATGTCAATCAAATAACTTTCATGAACAATCCAATCTATCAGTATTTGGGACGATTTCTAATAGTTGAATTAGATAGAAAATCTGATGACCCTGATTAATGATAGATTATAAAGCAATCATTTATATTTAAGATTTCATGAGGTAATGCATTGAATCATTGAGCGTATATACTTAATTTAACAAAACCCCTGTCTTGGACTAGTCGGTTTCCGTTCGAAATTTGAACCATGTTTATTTTTTATTAGATTGTAACTTGCTCACGTGACTGCTAACCAAACTCTCGTGACTTGCTGAACGAAAGGACCTGACTCTAAAGGAAAATATCTGTGGTTCTACGTCAAAGTTTTTCTGCTAATGCCCGTGCTGCCGCAAAGTTACCAAATCACATCCGATTGGTAATTTCAATTTAAACAGAATCCCAATTTTTTGAAGTATCAAAATCAAATATTATGAAAGGAAACAGTGCGCTAATTTTACTTCGAAAGTTTTTCAAAATTGGCGTCAATCGCTACGGCTATTACAAAAACATTGTCGAGATATCCTCCGAGAGCGAAGTGGTTAAACGTGCCTTTAGCTATTGATGGCCGTAGGATTCCTACTTCAATCAAAAAACGCTCTAACCGAATATTTTTCTGGCAAATGAAATTCAAATTCAACATCATTGCGATTTTTAGAGTGTCTAGTTATCGCTTTGGTTTAGTACTGGACGTGATTTTGCGGTTTAGAGCTGATGGTTCACTCTACATATCGACGAGAATCTACGGCTATAGAAACTGATGTTTCGGTTAGAATCTAATGTTTCGGTTAGAATCTAATGTTTCGATTAGAAACTGATGTTTCGGTTAGAAACTGATATTTCGGTTACAAACTGATGTTTCGGTTACAAACTGATGTTTCGGTTAGAAACTGATGTTTCGGTTAGAAACTGATGTTTCGGTTACAAACTGATGTTTCGGTTACACACTGATGTTTCGGTTACACACTGATGTTTCGGTTAGAAACTGATGTTTCGGTTAGAAACTGATGTTTCGGTTAGAAACTGATGTTTTGGTCAAGAAGTGGATGGCCACAGAATGAGAAAAATCGCCACCAATTACCGACAAAATACACTAGGCCGAATTTTCAGAAATACTTCTAGCAGTAAAACAAATTTTTTGCACCTTTAAAAAGAGTATAAAAGGTGAGGTTTTTTATAAAATCAATTTTTTGATAATTTTTTAAATGAAAAAAAAATTAAACTCACGTGTTGGCAATGAAGTGTAAGAACTGTACACTCCTGGTGTAAATCATTGCTAGCAGACTTGCGGCAGCAAAAACCTGGTTGGAACTTCGTTAAATATGGTTAAAAATTAGTTTTGGGTAAGGCTTTTAGTTCTACTATTGTTTCTTGTCGTAATCCATGAATACCTGTAGCTTGTTTTAGAATGCTTGAATTCTAGCAAACGCTTGACATAATCATATAGAAAATGCTTGACATCTAATTGCAAATTTAGGGATGACCCCATAACGTTGTCAAGATGATCCTATAGCACTGGTTATATGTATAGTACATGTACTATGTATGTATAGAGTATAGACAAAAAAATTGACAGTGATGCCCAAACCCACCTACCCAATATAAAGACAGAAGAAACATAGTAGGAGAAAGCAACACAGAACCAGCCCCCTCCCGCACGTGACGTGCGAAATCCCGTGTCCAGGCAACCGTTGAGAGACAAAACAGTACACAGCCAACACCTATCAACCACCAGTACTCGGGGGGAGCGCCTGCAGGGGTAGTGTCCTGATTTGCCGGGTTTTCCGTTGAAAAATGGAGATAATGTTAAACCAGTACTGTGGGATACTGTTACAACAGTCGCAACACGTGATTATGTAATATGTATGTAACACGTGATTATGTAGTATATATTGGAGTACTGTCAAAATTAGATCTAGCTTTTTTAACTTACTTGATCTTAGTTGTCTGGTTGTCGGGGAATTCTGATCGTATTCAGCACAAGCATTTGAATTCATTTCGACTTGTTAGTCGCGGAATAAATTGTTTATTCTATCTTTGATATTTTGATAATATAAGAAGTTTAGAAACCACATTGACTTTTTGGGTGAAAAGATAGGTTTTGTTTAGTAACAAAACATAACAAGCATTTTGACAATATAGTCAAATATCGAAATTGTAATATCGCTACGGAAGTTAAATGCCGGCCGAATCTTGATATCAATCGAATCTATTCGAATATATTAATAACAAACAAACGAAAAGCAAACTATTCAAGTTGAACTCGAACCTCGACTCCATGCAAGTTTTGTCTCACAATATTTCTGTAAAACAATTGATTTTAGTTTTACAAACAAGGCTAAAATATAAAATATAATCGATAACATAATTTCAAATCTTGATCTGAATCCGGATGGAGAATTTGGATGAAATATCTACTCAAAGTGAACAACACACGGCGGTTGCACTACTCAGTCTTTAGCGTGTATAGTTGCAGTACAATTGTATTAATATCACCCTACTGCAGTAGTACAATACCTAATCTCCGAAGACAACAATACGACCATATCCAGCCACGAATATCTTGACCGTGATTTGCCAATGCCGCCTTATTAAGTCAAGACTTCATACTACTGCATACGTCCACTACATATGAATTACGATTTAAAAAGCCGTATAAATTATTATCATACTAGAACGAATCACAATCAAACGAAAAGCAAATTATTAAAGTTGACCTCGACTCCACGCAAGTTTTGTCTCACAATTATATAAGTGTAGGCCTATGGACCGTGCCTTCAGCTATACAATTACAATACCTACACACACTTATAAAAAAGCTGAATGTGACGTGGAGTTAACGGGGCATTATTTTGTGTAACAATAAATCGTCATTGATAGATATTAGATATTCTTCCGGTATAATCTGTAATCTTTAAAAAAATTCACTCATGAACACAT
This sequence comes from Mnemiopsis leidyi, assembly GCA_000226015.1. Taxonomy (NCBI): domain Eukaryota; kingdom Metazoa; phylum Ctenophora; class Tentaculata; order Lobata; family Bolinopsidae; genus Mnemiopsis; species Mnemiopsis leidyi. Next base: position 26,800 of record JH153041.1, read on the forward strand.
TTGGTGAAAGCACCACATAGGAAACCACAGTTTTTTGAATACGGTAATTCATACGCTAGCCTGCATACGGATAAATAACAAACAAGAAGATTATCTTGTTCTATTTAGCAGATCCACATAACGTCATATGCAAATTGAAATAGAAATATTAAGAACCAATGCGTAATCTAGATCACGAAGTTTAATTCAAGTGAAAAAGTTGTTGCGTTGAATCTTCTGTTTGCTCCAATTCATCTCCTACTCATGATAAAATATTCCCAAATATATAAATTCGTAATTTATTCGCAATTTATTCGGCTGGGTGGTGTAGTGGTTACATTTACGCCTCCCATGCGGCAGACCGTGTTCGATCCCCGGCTGTGGCAAGTCGGCCAGTCACCAGACTGTGTCTGGTACAGCTTCGGCTGGAAATGCACACTCCCTGGCTCGTAAGGTTAACCCCCTTACAGCTAGTTTAGTGCCTCGGTACGGAGTGGCTCAGGGTTACAGAAAAGGAGATGAGCACCTCGGGCCATCCCGTCTAAGGGAGTGACCTAAATTTGCATTGCATTGCTAGGGTACAAAGCTAGCTTTATATTCTGATAATAGTAATACTCGAATTCGGAACATCAGTTAAATGAAATTGACTACCAGTAATTCTAATTCTACATTACAATTACACTACAAATAAAATGGTCAAATAATGGATTTCAAAACGGCTGGTCTTGAGAAATTAATGAGGCGAACCAAGTTGTGTAGAAGTGAATCGATTTGGTAAGCGTTATATATAGTGACAGTACTATATAGTGACAAGTACCTTATAGTGACATATGTCGACATTTGTCACTAAACAGTACTCAAGGCGTACTATATAGTGACAATACTATGTAGCGACAAGTCAGGTTTAGTGACACCTCAACTTTGTTTAACTTAACTTTTCTGGGGTCTTTATTTTTTATTTTCTTTTATTCGATTAATTTATTGAGCCGAGCTGTCGACACATTGTGAGTAAGCTTCGTTTTCACTATGTATAGAGATAGCTTTGAATATTTCAGACAACATTTTCCCTTTGTCAATTCTGCCAGTATCCTTCTTGGCTAAGAAGTCGCGCTCGAGATATATATTAACAAGCGCACAGTGTTCAAAAGATCACATAGTATCAATATATTGGTGTCATTATAAAGATCACATGGTTCTATATAGTAAGCAAAACGTACCTTTTAGCGACAGTACTATTAAGTGAAATTTTTTCCCGTATCTTGCCATTTGGGCCCAAAGGGCCCGAATGGCAAGATTGTTTTGATACGTTTTGTGCACGTGCACAAAAAGTACAAAACAAGGGTTGGCGATCGACAGCGTAAGTTTGGAATATTAGCTACGGAAAGTGTCCGTACGTACGTACGTACGTCCGCGCTCCTTTATCAAACTTATCATGTATACAATACGATTATAGGTTT
>JH153041.1:46102-63005 GCA_000226015.1 Mnemiopsis leidyi
AGAGAGGAGAGAGGAGAGAGGAGAGAGGAGAGAGGAGAGAGGAGAGAGGAGAGAGGAGAGAGGAGAGAGGAGAGAGGAGAGAGGAGAGAGGAGAGAGGAGAGGCATGCCTAAAGAAAAGTGGAGAGAGGAGAGTTGAAAGAATCACATATTATTAAGCTATATGTATGTATATAATAATATATAATATATATCTATATATATCTCATACTCCCATAGCTTCCTGTATGAAAAATATGGCTTCCTCGTGAACAAGTATATTGTATCTCGGCAGTATAGTATCAAATATGCAGTGAAGTCTATTCAAACATACTAACCGATTGACTGAAAACCAAAGCGATGACAGCCGCTGGACGTCAACAACACAGAATGCTGAAATCTCAACGAAAACTTCAGATCACACTTGAGTCCTGAAGGAAGTTGCATGTTCTTTCTCCATCAGAGTTTTGCCCTGTGGAGGTGCTATCCCCATATAAGGTAGAAGCACTACGTGATGATGCAATTTTGAGAAGCCCGCGCGCCGTAGAACGACTACTTTGACATCCGGCTATAGCATGAGGTGAACGTCTGAAGTGCGGCGTTGAGCTTCCTTAATTCCCTAATTTGAAAGTCAAAACTCTGATGCCACCGGCTGATATAAGCGGGTGATGTGGTATTAGCTATTTCGGATGGAGATGAAAATAGTTGAACTTTATTGAATTATCATAGTCTATTTCCCTAGACGTTGAAGTTGTTGTCGTCCAATTATTTTCAGGGACATGATCGGTCCATGGTACTAAGTATTCTATCTATCTGATGAAGGTAAATATTTTCATCTATTTTTTCTCTCATTCATATTAGATATATTATAACATCAAGCATTGCTATTTAGACTCATTGTTTAAAGTATACGCTGCAGCTAGGATAATCAACAATCATTGTACAGTTAATGTACATATTGTCCGTGTGATTGTCCGGTTAATGTACATATTGTGAACTAGCTTAGAAAATTGTTGACCAAAAAAGATCAACTGTTATGCAATATTGATTGAGTAAGTACACGTATGGCTATAATACGTATTATATGTATTTTCTGATTAAAGTTGCATGTATAAACCTGCAGCCTCATTTAAGTGGAAAGATACGGCCGATGAAAATAGCAAATTACGGCCACATTTATCAACCATATATGTGATAAATCACACAAACCGTGACACACGAAACCACAAAAATTGGTCAGCCACAGTACATGGATAGTGATAGCCTTCACCAGAAACAGCTTAATTGCGTCATAAATATGACTTATCTAGAATGGTTATTAGTCGTAGTAGTGGTTTGGGATTTGTAAGTGTCGATGCATTTATCAGCGGTTTCCCCTACCAAACTGGCTCACTTCTACTGCTAATTTGGTGTATGACGTCTTGCCATAAATACCAACCGTGCTTTTAAATCACATTATTTACGAACTATTGCACTTCAAATTCACTTCGACCTTAGAATATATCGTAATAGCTTGTCGTTTAACTTCAACTACGAGTAATTTTGTTTAGTGCAGTCGTCGTCAGGCTATGATTTCATCGTCCAACCTGCCTCTTTTCTTTGCTTGAATAATCAATCAACTTGAAGCGTTTAGAAGTGTGATAGTGTTACTTCACGTCATTATCTACATCAATTGTTAAAAGCCCTGGTTTACTAGGATCTGGTGATTATTACCTACATCAATTGTTAAAAAGCTCTGGTTTAGGAACTGTTGATTATTGCGATGAAAACGAAAATGACATCGCCATGAGGAGTTTCTTCAGTAAAATAGTACCTTGTTGCAATGCAGAAGAGAGTGGGAACCTGGCCCGAAAAAGAAATTCTGGAGTCGTTCCAAAAACTTTGTCATTCCAAAGACAAAGTTTTTCTGGGGAAAACGATTTGTCTTTTCACGTACCGACTGTTGTTGTTGTGGACATAGACTCCTGGGATAGTGATGACAACGAGTATCCTTATAAAAATTTGGTCAAAACCGAAACTTTGGGACGAGATGCTGATAGAGAAAATGATGGTCTGGATTTAAAAGTAGCAGCGGGTACTGCTCCTTCAACGAATCAAATTCCACCGCTTCAAGTCATTGGAAATAAAGCTGCATCATTATCGAGACTAGACATGGTCGAGTACACATTTAGTGAAAGACATTCTCATGCCAAACATCCATTAAAGTCTGATGAAAAAATCCTGTCCCATGTTCCCATATCAATAAGTGTTTCTTCTCCAAGTGGGATAACACGTGATACAGAATATAATAGTTCTCAACGTTTTGAACCAAATCAGAAACTATCTGTTGGTGGGAAATCAAAGATTGTTGCTCCACCTGTCCTTCAACACGTGCAAAGTAGCGCATCAGGTCGCTTTGTCGCGCGGCTTAACGGAAAACGCGCAAGAGTTGGCGGTGCCTGGAAAAAACGGAAGCTGAAAAGAACTGACCAAAGATCGAGCGCTGTGATCGATGAAGCGTGAGTTAGTGTGAGCAATGTTTTTACTTTATATATTCATCATGCGTTTTTGGGGATCAATTGATTTAAGTCGAAGGTGAAGAAGAAGAAAGTAAAAATCATGAATGAACAATATGACATATACATGTGATTATATGACCAAGTGGTGCAAAAAGGCCAAATAAATATTGAACATGAATTATTTTAATATCCATGCCACTAAAAATGTTGAAAAACATAATGATTAATTGAAATGGTACATTCAATCTAATAAGATGGAAGAAATCTGGATTTGTTGCACGAATATGGTTTTCAATTAACCACACGGTATATTCAAGTGACACATGCTAACTATTTGTAATTAACACCTGTAATTGTGATATTTGAACATGCGAAGTGCTTATCTTCGCTGCAGTTCAGGCCAATTAACAATTTACATTTTCCGTTACAAGGCACAATAATAATATACGTTTTACAAGCTTCTTCAGACCGAAATTTAATGGGTTAATTGGGCAGTAGCCTCATTTATTTCCCAGCTTCTTTTAGAATACGATGGAGTGCCAAAAATAGATTTCATGCACAAAAACTTTGGACGTATGACATTAACATAATGGAACGACGCATAAAAGAGCTTCTTTTGTCAACCATAACAATAACAAAAATCTTGTTTCGTCATGAGTTGCTGAAGTTTTTATCAAGTTTGCAGTACGAGATTTAAGTAAGATCTTGCAGACCTCTTTCGGGTAAGTTTGAAGTACGATATTTGAGTATGATCTTGCAGACCTCTTTCGGGTAAGTTTGCAGTACGAGATTTAAGTATGATCTTGCAGACCTCTTTCGGGTAAGTTTGCAGTACAAGATTTGAGTATGATCTTGCAGACCTCTTTCGGGTAAGTTTGCAGTACGAGATTTGAGTATGATCTTGCAGACCTCTTTCGGGTAAGTTTGCAGTACGAGATTTAAGTATGATCTTGCAGACCTCTTTCGGGTAAGTTTGAAGTACGAGATTTGAGTATGATCTTGCAGACCTCTTTCGGGCAAGTTTGCAGTACAAGATTTGAGTATGATCTAATTGCAGACTTCTTTTGAGTGAGTACATGGTGCCAGATAATTGTACAACAGTACTTTATAAAAGCAGTACGCCTAAAATCATGAATCGTTACTCGATTTTGCTTTTGATCCTGATCGGTCATGGTGTGTAAGGAGTAGTACATCCAGCATCACACTGATAACTGTAGAGAAGCCATCAAAATGTGTACACTTTTGGTAATTTGAACGGCCATACTCGTATTGTTAATGACTATGATGTCATGTAATACGTAGCCATTGCAGTGTCTATAGTTACTGGTCCGGTGGTAGGACTCAACGAAAATTATCAGCTCACATATTTGTGCGAAGGCGAATTCTTCACAACTCTAACATATCTATATCATAGAAAAATGTGCAATGATGTAATTGACGCGTTGAGTTACTTAAATCAAGCATCTGCGAGAACAAAAATGTCAACGATTGTTTGTTGTACTCCAATACTTTCAAAAATCGTTATGCAGTTTTGAGAGGATCAGTTTTTTCGTGTGAGATTAGTAAATTTTCCCACGGCATACAAAACAAATGACAGCCTGCGTACATGCTACCATATAAATGCCCATTGTGTTCGTTCATAAAATGTTGTATAAAAGCCATTAAAGATGGACTTTGGGCGTGCAATAGTAATACAATATTTATATACGCTCTCTTCATTATAAACTTATTTTTGTAATCTAGAACTTCGACTTAACCGTTAATTATGTTTTAGTCTAATCCGTCGATTAAATTCGACTTATTATACAAAAGAGCCTTGAAACTTGTAAGACCCACCCCTGTGTTGGAGATTTTACAAATCATTCTGTTTCATAATCAAATCAGACTTTTCAAGAAAAAAACTGGTCTGCTCTCATGTGTGAACTTTTTCATTATGAAGTGGAATGAGAAACACAAAAAATTATATTACCTACCGTCGAAAATGAAAGGATCACATTACTCGTTTTTAGCATTGCTGATGCGTGTAAGAACTACGTATTATGTATTCTTAATCTTCAATGACCATTAAAATTTGATCAACCATCAAGCGCTTGATATTACATTAGTTGGCAATCGATGCATCATTTTGTCTGCTACATCACAAGTGATGATGGCACATGCGACAATCAGAATCGTCCTATGGAGCACAAAAAAGTCCGCTTTGTATTACAGTTGATAAGCCTCTGAACATTTGTAATTCTAGGCTGGTATAAGCTGAAGTTAGCTGTTTTAAGCAGCTTCCTCACATGTTCAGTTGATGTTACAGCTTGCACCCTTTAGAATCTGTATTCGTTTGATGTTGGTGAGTTATTTGCAAAAGACAACTGATACAATTTCAATAAACAGTCTATAAAATTTTTCAATTCATTAGGCAACTATTTATGCCTGATTATCAATGCCTGAGTCACGTGAAGTGAATTAAACTTAACCCGAGCCAGTTTTCGGACGATAAAAAATCTTCAAATTTTAAAAATAATTGGTATTAAAATTGATCGTTTTTTAATTTCAGAGAGATGCGGCTCCTGATAGAAGATGATAACACGATCTCTGACTATGACACCGCTTCCTTGGGTAGGTCTAAATTTAAACTAAATTTCAATACAACAGTTGCTCTGAGCATTAATTCTTTAAATAGTTTTTCAGTTGTTTCATAACCTTCAAATTTTTAAAAGGGACCTATGCAATTCACTGTCCGTTCTTGGGATTATTATCTGGAAATAGGATAATGGGCTCTGATAGAGTGAGAAGTCCTTAAAACCGATCTATAACTATAAGAGTATAAGCTGTTAAAATCCTTTTAAGTCTAATCAGAATTGAAATGGATCTTAAATCTTGATTGATAAGTTGATACATCAAAAGCAACTTGTATATATAAAAGTTACTTTTGATATGCGCTATTATATACGCTATGATGTACGCTATGATGTACAATATTGTTTCGGATTGGAAGAGAAATGCTATTTTGCTAACTATGAGCACTTTCAAGGCCACACGATACTGCACAGTAAGGCCTCGAATGCTCTGTAAGTGTATGGTAAATATTTGCAACTCAATCAATTTGCATTATAGTTTCAACATTACACGAGATTGTCCTATCCACGTCGATACCCTACATTTGACAAAGATCCGCGGGATTCCATTCTAAAATCCAAACCGTGTGACATAGATAGCAGTAATTGTAGGACAAGTTGTTTGCTGGCATGCTCTCAGATACGGCGATACAGCTATCGAAAGTGCATCATGCAGATACTATAATTGTTTCACCCGGCCCGAGACGTTATTCGTATTTAGCAATTATTCTTATTTGGCGATTGAACTTGCTTCTTGAAGAGGATTTGATTTATTGTCTATCATAGCTTTCTTTACGTCGTTCGGTAATCGAATTTGATTTAATGGCGGTGGTGTGATTCTTCAGCCCATTTAATCTGTTATCTGAGGTTTCTCACGAAACTTATTTCCATCTTTGTTCAACAGAAACACCTCGTTTTTTCCTAAGACTGAATACCAAACTTCAAACAATGCTGATAGTTTCTGATTTCAAAAGAAGTAAGTTTGAGTTCAACAAAATAATTGCACATGCAGCAATGCTAAATAAAATTGCGTTATGTTTTTACATAGTTTCATATTCGACTAGACGTCAGTACTTGAGACGACGACACCTAAAACGAGCTGTAAACTAGTTGCCTATCTGCAATCCAATAGCCTAAGATTTGGTTCCGTAATTTCTGGTTTGGTTGGTTATTTTTGACAGCTTTTTCACTGTTTTAGATTAAATATAATTTCCATTTCGTCTTACTGTTAAAAGCGTGGTTAGCTTTAGCCGTATGATGATTTGATGGGTTTTTGTTAAATTTGCAGAGTTTGTTTTGTGGCTACATTTCATTCAGCCTGACTTCATTTGCTTGCTTTTGAATTCTCAGAGATAGTGTGATCGATTCGTCTGATTTACTCTGCCCAACTACAAATCCATGTACATAGCGAACAGATGGGAACGATGGATATAGGTGGAGGACAAGGACACACGATCAGGCCTGAATTCCTTTCATAGTTCAATGTACTCATATTGTCATATTTATCTTTTCAGAGGTCAAGAGCCTACCAAGTAAAAGAGTCGTCTACCTTTCGAAGCACCTCATCCACAGTCCGAATGGCTTAACAGATCCTTTAAAAAGGGTATGTACCGTTTTATCATCAAAATTTATGTATGCTATGTCTGATATTCATGCAGATACATGCATAAAATGAATCTATAGATTCATTTTATGCATGTACCCCTTATTGTATATTGATATTACATTACTTAGTCGGTGCAAGATAGTTATAGATTATATCTACTACAGAAAGAGCTTTTATGGATTTACCGTATTCCTAATTAGGCTATTGAATGTCAGATCTCCGAAGCGTTCCTTGTACCATCACATTGTTTGTTTCTGGTACTACTATCTTCCTTTGTTTGGTGTGTATGGTACTTCATTCTTCTTTGTTTATTCATAAATGTCTAATCTGCAATTCTTGGCTGACCGACAACTGGGAACCTATCAAGTTTAGCTTGTGAAACTAGTTAACATGTAAGCGTGAGAATTTCCCAATTATGACGTTTCACCGACAACTGGGAACCTCCAGGGATCAGGTTTCACCGAAGTCATCAGAAGTATACTGAACTGTCAAGTGTTGATATTTAGAGAGATTTTGAAGTAATTCAAAGAAATTGATTGAGATAACCGTATTTGACCAAATAATCTTATCAATTTAGTAAATAATTAACAGGAATATCATCATAAATTACTCAATATCATGGCCAAACCAAAGTACTTGGCAACTTCAAACAGGTAGTCAACTTTGCAAGAGTACTCTGAGTACCGAGAGCAGATGTCGAACAACTTGTCATGGGAAGACTTCCTCCTCATGGAGGGCGTCTTTCCCATGCCAAGCCGGTCAACATGAAAGTCAGTGATGACTTGCTGCTCCCGAATTGCTCGGAAATATTCTTGCACCGTTGGCTTGGGTCTGTTCACTCGTGTCCTAAAACGACGATGAAAACTTTCTACCATGTTGGAGGTTCGAGGAAACTCCGGATCATTGAGAATCCTGGAATAGTTATTCCAGAACTCCAATTGTCCTACAATGTACTTGAAGAAAGTAGGCATGATGAATCGAATGCGATGCTTTTAGGTTTCGTAGTTAGGTTTATATACCTAGAGAACCCGTTCATTAACAGCTGATCAACACACCTACCATGACATCGATTCACATCGCCGCATGCACCTCGCCTCACACAAACCCAAGTGATCCATGACTTTAGGTCAGATTTCCACTGGCTCACATTTCACAGATACGTCACTAAAACAGGATTAAACAGGATTAAACAGGATTAAACATTCAAAGTCTTATTACAAAACATGTAATGTCAGACTCAAAAAAACAAATTCAAAATATGGCGTACTTGCCTCCCACACACAAAAGAATAAATGCAAAATACCCGACGGAGTTGAACGTCGCCCTAGAGAAAATAATGAAATCACAAGAAAAGTAAGTTTAAATGGTACTATAATAGGTCCCGAGAGTAACTAGAAACTTGCAAAAGAGCATGTCAATTATAAACACTCAGACACACACAGGCAGTGAAAATCGCCGTTCGTGGGCTTTCGTCAGGAACTTGGTGATCTCTCTGAGCACGCGTACGTCTTTGAAGGCTCCTTCCAGATTACTCGTACTGAAGATGGAGTTCTTGGCATCATCACTCAAGTTGTGCCGTAGGTCCTCATACAGGCTGCATGTTCTAAGAACATGAAGTTCGTTTTCGATGATGGGACTGAAGAAGGGCAGTTCCTTGAGGTAACTTAGCACTTGTTTATCATTGGTGGAGCACTGGTAACAAATGCGATGTAGAATGTTTCCTCTTTTGCAAGCCCCATGCCTACCAGTCTCAATATTATAGCGGTGAGAACTCATCCTAAATTCCGTGAGCCTCTTGAGGTGTTGTTGCGATATATCACCTCAAGAGGCTCACGGAATTTAGGATGACTAACAATATGGTGTGATCTGACCCCCGTGGGATTGATTGGGCTGTGTGATGTGATCCCCCTGGGTACCCAGATTCCAAGGTTCCCAGTTGTCGGCCACCGCAATCCTTCTCCCACTATTATATATTTATCACTTTCAATTTTTATATTTTTGTTTAACGCTCGCCGGAACGCCTTTGTTTGCTAATTTACAAATTCAAAGTTGACTCAAAAAGGATCAGTTTGTACTTACAACTTTTGTGCAATTTGTTTGCAACGTAATGATCGATGCTAAGGATAACGTAAAGGTCAACGTTAAGGTTAACGTGAGAGTAATTACGTGAAGGATAATCATTAAATATCTCCTTTGAAAAATTGAGGGGATTTTTGGCTCTAAGCTCATCCTTTTTTGTCACTTTCATTGATAAACTGTAACAATGCTTCAGCAATTCAATAGGTACTATGCATAATAGTCACAAATCTGACGCATAAAGTTTTATAATATAAGTTAAATATTGGTTGATTAAGTTTCACGACAGTGTTCCTTACCACGAATGTCAACAGTAAGATTTTTAACATCGTACCATGTCATGACCAAACTTTATCCTCACCTGCAGCTTGACTATAGATTTGCATTTTGCTTCCACGTTGACTTAAGCTTCCTTTACTGAAATCTCTGTACACGAAATGAACCTTTCTTGTTCCTTTATGCTAACTGTTGTACATTTGTAAACTTTTACTTTCTTTTAACTTAACATGGTAAAGTCAAAGACCTGCAGTCAATTTCAGCTGCTTCATTTCATTCAAATGAAGATACTGTGATTCAAAACTCAGTTTTGTCCAACACAAATTAGTTTTGCAATGAACTTTCATGCACAATGGTCTATTTTGATTAAGTAGGCACCTCAGTCGTGAAACAACTCAGGCTCGATTTACATGACAAAAACCATGACGCATGCAATCGCAATCTCAATCGTCATCACTCGAAACGATATAATTTTCAGTGACATGTACAATTTTACTAATTCTCCCTTCATGAGTTCATCAATGTAGCCCTAGCAAGCAATTTAGGATAGGTAGATTAAGCTCTTGTAGATCAGTGTGTGGACGTTGGTGGGTAATATTTTCTCCTTTATCTGAGACAAAGTTTCCTGGAGGCATGGCCCCGACACCCTGGCGCCTGGCAATCATGGTGATTCATTTGGACGTAAGATCTGATTAAAGAACGCTGTCTCCTGAAACATGAGCTTTCTACCTGTTCCAGTTCCAGTCATCACCAAGCCAGCTCGGATAGATTTGGATGCAGAGATTCGCTCAAGAACTGAGAGTACAACCATCAAACGGCTTGTTCAGGTATATATAAAACTGCTCCAAATTATGTCTAGTAAGCATTAAATTTGATATCATAGAATTACACGAGTTTTTTGAGAATCCTTGCGGACCTCAATTCTTGCAGTTTGATTTAATGCCATAAAATTTCAGTCATTTCTTTTCCAGAAAAAAACTGACGAATATAATTATATACAAATCTTTTTATAAGCCACCAAGAAGCTGAAAGCATCTGGCTACAAAGATTTTTCTTTTCTTTTTTCACCATTTTGGTCCAATAGGTCTGATTATAGTGTTAGGGTCGCTTTGATACCCAGACTTTTAGATTAAAGCACATGGCGACAAAGATCCCTCTATGGTATCTGCCGTCATATTCTTCTATTTCGGCCGATCGGTTCCATTTGAATACGTTTGATACATCTTGCTGCTTTGAGCCCTTGGCGGCATTAGGTTTTCTTTAGTTATTGCTGTCATAATGTGGTATAAAGTGTCACTATGCACTTTGATGCACCTACCTAAGTTCTAACAAAAGCCTTTCAGCGGCGGTTTTCCACCGCAAAGGTATTCTTTGTTCCCAATTGGCAGACATACTAACTCCTTTTGGTTCCCTTCTTTCTCCTCTTCCACTTATCAATTTCGTCTTTATGATCACATAACAAGCGGTGTTTCCTTTTGTTTAACGGAAGAAGCCTTACGGTCTTGTCCCAACATCACACGTCTTTTAACATGTCAGTGAAAATAGTTGGATAAACTGGTACCCACGGTATAAAAAATTGAGCGACAAAGAACTTGATAGCTTCCTTGTCCGACCCTAACCACTTGATAAATCCACCAAAGGTTAGAAAGTTCAAACAAATGCTAACTAGTCTGTTAAAACTCCAATTCCTGGTTCTTTGTAACATATGGGCTGTGTCCATATTTGGTAGTCGCTATTAATGCAGGCCATATAGCGATAATTGCACTTCGGATTTGGTTATGTATATTTTGGGATGTCGTATCTGAAGGAGCCCTGTACTTCGGAGGCGTAGTCAATATCCGCGGGCTTCCTTCTTCCGGTTTTATGACTACACACCAACAGGACGCTCAACAAAAATTAAAGAGAGAGAAAGAAGCTACCTGACACCTATCTCTAATTGCTTTCTGCTCGTGTCACATGTTGAAATGTGTATATATGCACTTGAGAAAGTAGAGATAGACTTATCAGTGATGAATACGCCCAAGGATAACTTGCTGACCAGAAATACTGCTGTAGTATCATCGTCCCGTAACTTATCTAGTGTGTTCCCACAATTTGAGTCAGTTCTGCTTTGTTTCAATTCCACTCCCTTCGTAAATAAAATGACCTATATTCCTCTCTTTACTTAATGTAATTACGAAAATTAGGCAGGATGTTTAGAAGTACATAACGTCACGAAAATACATATACTCGGATTACCTATTTTTAAACCAGCACTTTTCCAAACCTAGTCACTCCTTTCTAGATTTAGTAATAACATAATAACAAGCATAATCAGAACCCTGTTCGTTACGTCACGATGGACGCAGCCCCATTGTATTCCCAGCTCTAATTTAGTTTTCAAAACAGCACTGCCCTATCACTCCACCTGGCACTTCGTATTACCTCATTAGATCATGTAAAGGTACCGATCGAAATATTGGCCTTCAGATTCTTCTTCCTTCATTTAGAGCCGCATCACATTTTTATCGTTCTAAATTTGTCGTTGCAGCGTGTAACCTGCTACATTGTTGTCCTGCATATTTCATATTTATTTTGCAGTCTTTTGACTTTTGTTGCTCCGTGTTTGCTAATTGTTCTGGGTGTTTGTAGCTCAAGGAGGTGTTGAACACAAACGTAAAAAGATCTGAATCCAGCGCTCCTTATCTGAAGACTGCTATCGCGGACCTAGCTGTTAATTGGAACTGCACTTCAAAACTCATCAAGGATGGTGTTGGACATGAACCTACTACAAGTTCCTAGCAGGAGGAAGAACAGCGCGGGAAGAATCCAACTCTCGGATAAACCTCTTCTTCACTGGACGAGGGAATGGGAAGAAGTCCTCCCCCAGGTAGATAAGACATTACAAACAGACATCTCATGACCTTGATTAGTCTTGTCCAAGTGTATCGCTAGAACGCTATTTCATTTAGAATTTCGTTTAGAAATGGTCTTTTTTGGTGTCAAATAATTGTTGCATTGTTTTGCTACTGGACCCTCCTTAGTTTCCTGTTGATAGCCAATATGCAGGGAAAAAAGTTTGAAGCAGGCAAAGAAAATCCCAAAAAACCTTTCCATAACTTACCTAACACAAGGAATATATCCTTGAGTTTAAAAAAGAGAAGAGTCTTAAAAAGACTTTCTAGCTCACCACTACACGCAACTTTGAATTGTAATATAAAAGTTTGTCCATTGGATTAAGGTATCAAAAGATGTCTTTTTTACGCATTTTGGCGTCAAATTCCCATTTAACATATAACAATATAAGCATATGTTATTTCATTAATTCAATATCATATTCAAAAGGCATTAATTAGAATAAACATGACATGGCATTAAAAACTGTTTACCTGCCAAATGATGAATAGGCAAATACATGGTCATTCAATTTTACTGCGTGATCTAAAACTTCCCGGAACCTCCATGGTAAAAACGTTAATCTACATAACGAATAAAAGGAACTATAAAAGGAGCTAAATCGAGTGTTATCTACTAGACGTTGTTATCTAAGAGATTGATGTAAAAATCGTTTCAACGTTGCATTCTTCTGTAACTAATTCTATGATTTCCGTTGATGCCAGGCTACTGTCAGAAGTGGAAATTAGTGAGGCGGAGGAGTGCTTATACTTTAAGTACTCTCATATACAAACAACATCACCACATGAAATTGACCACACAGAAAGCTGGATCTCGGTAAACAGAGATCTGGAGATCTCCGGAGCACCTAGTCTATTATATAATCTAGCTATCAGTAAACAGTGTACAAACTCCAACAAATGTGCATAATTGGGTGCATACATACCGCATATACTGCCAGCACGTGTTATCCCTGGTACAACACTTTGAAAATATGTGATGACAGGAAATTCTTGTCGAATATATTGCTGGTGTGTCCTTGCCTACACTAGTTTCGTTGGCCCGCTCTGTACCTGATTTTGTAGTGTTGATCACCTGCGTTTACCGAAAAGTTTCTTCCCTTTTCTTCGATTGATTTTACTGATGAGTTTGAAGGTTATTCGAAGGGACAGATCAAATGCTATCTGCGCCAAAGACAAAAAGCGAGTCAGATTTAAGGATGAAAACGATGAGGTATTCAGATTTTCAATGTGGAAGTATTTATAATGAGCATATGCAATGTTCAAGTTTACAGAAGATGCTGCAAAACTAATTACTTTGAAGCTCAAACAGGACTTTAGGAGGCAGCATAGCGCCACCTTAAGTGCAGTACACTGCCGGACTACCCCTTCGAACTCTATCAAACAAAGCAAACAACCCAAGTCTATAAATAGATATGGTAACGTTTAAAAATATAGTCCGGGTTGCAACTATAAAATTTAAATTTGGATGCTTAATTACAGTTCACAGCCATATATTAATTACAGAGGATTCTATCGACAATTCTGGACATCCCTGATCCCCATTCCATATTACGTAGTTATGATTTATACATATGAAATATTTATGTTGAAGTATACTGCTATATTGTTTACCGGGCCCCCTTTTTGCTGAAGCGCAGCTATTGTTATTTCATGGCCAGCCGCAAACTAAAAGTTTCACACAATGCAGACTTTAGACACTGTAAATTAGTAAGTCTTGAGCGGCAACTCTAATTATAGCAGCCATGAAAACGTTTTATGACGACAAATTCATTGTTTTTAATGTAAGTGACATAGTAGGTCTAGGTAGAGGTGCACTGATAAAGCTTATATATAATATATGTTGCTAAGTAGGCTTTCTTTTGAGTTTTGCTTAGTTGCTTAGTCTTTCGCTTCATGTTATGCGCTTTCCAGCACATAGGCAACGTAATTTAACAACCCTTACGGCCACTCTTAAAAAGGTAACGAAATTTAGTGCATTGTACCCTAGTGAAGTTGTGAGTGTTAGAGGGAAAATACATCGCTATGAGGTTATGAGGCAACTTATAGTTGAAAATGTTTTGCTAATTCTGATTAAAATATAATGATGAGTACCAATTTTCCATACTAAATCGTCAGCTCACCAATATCATATGACACATTACTTATTCGTGTATAATCACGACGAGTCCGTTAGTGTTCCCAGTGGTATATTTACGTTTAATTCAGTACAGAATATAGTCAGATCATTATTCTATTCTCTTATTCCTTCTCAGGTCTTGTTAGCGGTAGAAGCTCCAGCTCTTGGAGGGAATACTCTCACTCCCACAATCCCCGAGGATGAGACCGTCATGGAAAAGCTCCTTCAAATCAAGGTGAGTAAATTTTATACGGCCTTTAGAATTAGAATTAGAATTAGAATTAGAATTAGAATTAGAATTAGAATTAGAATTAGAATTAGAATTAGAATTAGAATTAGAATTAGAATTAGAATTAGAATTAGAATTAGAATTAGAATTAGAATTAGAATTAGAATTAGAATTAGAATTAGAATTAGAATTAGAATTAGAATTAGAATTAGAATTAGAATTAGAATTAGAATTAGAATTAGAATTAGAATTAGAATTAGAATTAGAATTAGATTTAGAATTAGAATTAGAGTTAGAAAGTCTTATTACATCAATTTTAATGTCAGACAATAATCAGAAAATAAAAATAAAATAAAACAAAAATAAATATAACTAAATAAATTTCCCCGAAAAATATATTATATACATGACATTTATGATATTATAATATGACATATCCTTTCTCACCCTATAATGTCCATTGGTAGCACGTTCGTTCTGACAGCAGACTAATTTATCATGTTGTAAAGTTTTTGTTACTATATATTCTCTCTTTCCATGGGTAGTAGTTACGAATTATTAAATCATCTGCCTATCAAAGCCTTGACGTCCGTCTGTCCAATGCAATTGTTAATGGCAAACTTGGAAGCGCCCTTAAGTCTGCTGATCCAAATTTAGGTTGTTTGTTAAGTCATTCAGTAGGTTCCTTTGATTTTCTGTATTTCTTTTTGAGCAAAAACAAAGATGAGCATCATTCTTCTTTGCTCATTTCTCTGGAAGATTTCTCTCTTAAGCATGGCCCTTGGACGTAATGCGTTATCTAATTTTAGCTAAAAACAAACAGTCGTAACTGCACTAACTAACTTTTGTTTTCCTGTATCTATATACACCTATAAGATAGTAACCCTATATGGATCTTGATAAGTTGTGAAATTATTTTTGTCGTTTTTATTTGTTGAGACCCCGGCCAAACTGAGATGTACTTGTTAGGGTAGACGAGAACTTGTTTGGCTTAAACTAAATAGATAAATTCCTGTCCGTGTGTCATTTTATTTTCAGTAGGTGGGCGTTTCAATTGGACTCATCAAAGTTCTAGGAGATTCTACAAATTTCGCTGATTACTGATTAGCTTTCCAAAGTCGAAACCAAAACTAAATTCAATGATAAATCGACATATTACTCTTCGAGTAAGAAAGACTGAATCATCATCTTAAAGTGCAGATGTCTCCTCGCGTTGAAATGCCGTCTTGACAAGTTGTTGACCAATTTTAAGGAGACCCTGATATCTTACAATTAGTCTCCGTCAACAATCTATAATCCTCGAGTCACAACTGTCAAAATGGAGATAAAACTGCAAAAAAACCTCCAGCACATTGCCATGGGCCATATGCTTTATATTTCTAAGCCAATGACCATATGTCTGGCTGTGTGTCCAATATCTTTATGGTCAGTGCATCCTCGCCTTTTACCATTTGCCATATCATTTTCGAATTTGTCATTTCTTGATTTGAGGACTGGATTGACCTCGCATGAAAGATAAAGCAAAGATTAATACGGGATTTCGTCACGTACTACTGCAATAGTTTCCGAATTTTGGTCAAGAGCTGCAATATAAATTCTGAACTTAATACATCCGAATTTTGCAATCTTCCTTGCACTTTGGCTTGTATGATATTTGATAATATGGTTATCACTTAATGGATCATGCATATAAATGTAACCAAAGCCTGTTAGTTACACAAGTAGAAACCTCGGAATACACGAAAATGCTGTGGCTACCGGAGCTCACTTTTATTAAGCTTTAATTCTTGTTTAGATTTTATTAAATAATTTCAAAAATGATTTCGGCAATTGTTGCTCGTATCGGATGACTAAGAGTCATCCCGAAGTGATATTTCTTGGTTCATTCAGAAACAACATAAGCTTATTCCAGCCTTTTATAGTTTAACGATAGTAGTTTATGATTTTTAAGTATCTGCATGATTTATCTGTATCCGTGAATGCGTAACAAATGACCGCCCTCACAAATCTCGTATTTAAAAAACCGGCAGAACTTTCAAAGTTTGAATTTTCAGAACTTCGTTGTACACCTGAGATTTTATGCAATGTAACTGTTAGACTTCGTTTAAGTTGGCCCCTTTTGATTGTTCCCAACAACAGCTTACCACTTTTTTGCGACTTTTGCACCAAGTTGACTGTTTTATAACGAAGTTCACCCTCACTGCACAGAGCTGATCTCTGCTGCAACTAAGATGGGTTTGAGGCAAGATGTGCAGCAAGTTTGTGCTAAACTCTTGAGGGGTTGCGGCAGCAAGCTTCCCGGTAACATCGCAAGATCTTTATACGTTCAGGTAAGTTGTTTACCACATCAGACAAGATCTTTATACGTTCAGGTAAGTTGTTTACCACATCAGACAAGATCTTATACGTTCAGGTAAGTTGTTTACCACATCAGACAAGATCTTATACGTTCAGGTAAGTTGTTTACCACATCAGGCAAGATCTTTATACGTTCAGGTAAGTTCTTTACCACATCAGGCAAGATCTTTATACGTTCAGGTAAGTTGTTTACCACATCAGACTAAGATCTTTATACGTTCAGGTAAGTTGTTTACCACATCAGACAAGATCTTTATATGT